>QRFJ01001709.1:0-21293 GCA_006176705.1 Cocos nucifera
TCATTCCCAATGAGTAGTATGTCATCTACATACAGAACCAAGAAGACTATGGTTCTCCCACTAGTTTTCTTGTACACACATGGTTCATCAACATTCTTGATAAAACCAAACTCTTTTACTATTTCATCAAAATGGATGTTCCAACTCCTTGATGCTTGCTTTAATCCATAAATGGATCTCTTAAGCTTGCATACCTGATTTGGTTTCTCATTTGACTCAAATCCCTCTGGCTGTGACATATAGACCTCCTCCTCAAGGAAACCATTAAGGAAGGCAGTCTTTACATCCATTTGCCATATTTCATAATCGTGGTATGCTGCTATAGCAAGCATAATCTGAATAGATTTGAGCATGGCAACAGGTGAAAATGTTTCATCATAATCAATCCCTATTTTTGCCTAAAACCCTTAGCCACCAATCTGGCCTTATAGGTTTTCTATTTGACCATCAGCTCCAATCTTTTTCTTAAAAATCCATTTGCATCCAATAGGATTTATATCCTCTGGTGCATCCACCAAAGTCCATACTTTGTTGGTGTGCATGGATTCCATTTTGGATTGCATGGCAGCCAGCCATTTGTAAGAGTCCTTACTTTTGACTGCTTCCGCATAGGTCAGAGGTTCATCATTTTCAATGACTTGGGCTTCATTGTTCTCAATAATGAAACCATACCTCATAGGTGTATTTCGTACTCTTTTAGACCTATGGATAGGAGTTATGTGTTCTGGTTCTTTTATATGATTATTTGGTTGAGAAATTTCTATTTATTTTTCTTGAACTTCACTAAGTTCAATATTTCTGCCACTGCCCTTTTCTAGGATAAATTCTTTTTCCATGAAAATGGCATGCCTACTTACAAATACCTTTTGTTCAGTAGGATGGTAGAATATATATCCTATACTATTTCTAGGATATCCTATAAATAGACATCTGTCTGATCTAGCATCAAGTTTATGTCCAAAATTTCTTTTGACATAAGCTGGACAACCCCATATCTTAAGATACTTAAGATTAGGTTTCTTACTTCTCCATATGTCATATGGAGTACTAGATATAGATTTAGAAGGAACTCTATTCAAGATGTAAATTGCAGTCTCAGAGCATGACCCCAGAAGAAAATAGGTAAATTCAGTGAAGCACATCATGGACCGTACCATATCTAATAAGGTATGATTTTTTCTTTCGCTAGCTACACCATTTAATTATGGTGTATAAGAGGTGTCCATTTCAGAGAGAATCCCTTTAACTTTAAGATAGTCTAGAAACTCACTAGATAAGTATTCTCCTTCTTCGATCAGATCGAAGGATTTTTATACATTGTCCAGTTTGTTTTTTTCGACCATACTTTGATACTCTTTAAATTTATCAAAGGCTTCTGATTTTGTGTTTCATAAGATACACATATCCAAACCTAGATAAATCATCAGTGAATGTAATAAAATAAGAGTATCCTCCTCTGGCTTGAGTTGTCATAGGACCACATACATCCGTATGTACAAGTCCTAATAACTCATTTGTCCTTTCTCTATGTCCACTAAATGGAATCTTGGTCATTTTACCCATGAGGCATGATTCACAAGTTTCCCAATGATTCATAATCAAAAGGATCAAAGAACTTTTCTTTGTATAACTTGTTAATCCTAGCCTCACTAATATGACCTAATCGACAATGCCAAAGTAAAGTATTATTTATGTCATCTCTCTTACGTTTTTCCATTTTCATTCAATATGAAATATATTATCATCCAAACATAGAGTCAACAAACCATTGCTAAATATGCCAAAACAAATATTTTCATTAGAATATTTGATCGAGCAACCTTCGCTCGTTACATTAAGACTATAACCTTGTTTTAATAACAAGGGTATAGATATAATATTTCTAATGATCTTAGGCATATAATAATAATTTGTAAGCTCTAAGATCTTCCCATAAGGTAACTTCAATATATTTGTCCCTACAGCTTCTGCTTGGATAGACTCTCCTCCAGCGCCATAGAGCTTGAAGTCACCTTTCTTCAAACTCTTAATTTTCTGCAGTCCCTGCAAAGATTTGCAGATATGAAAACCACAATCGGTATCTAATACCCAAGAATTTGAAATGAAAGAATTTAATGATAATATAGTATGTATCTCATACATACCTTTTGGTGCATTATTTGCACCAGACTTCATGGTTGCAAGGTAAGCCTTGCAATTCTCTTCCAATGGACCTGCTTTTGCCATAGTGAAAATAGGTCGTTTGTCCGAAGACCTTCTTCCCTTTTTCTTCTTATTTATACCACTTTTAGGATTCAACCTTCTCTTTGAACCCTTTTTGCCTGCCTTCTTCTTGGAGATCCCTTCCACAAGAAGAAGAGGAGCCTTATCTTTCTTGATATGGCTTTCTGCTATCTTGAGCATATTTAATAGCTCAGGCAATGAAGAATTCAGTTTGTTCATGTGATAGTTCATGACAAACTGAGAAAATGATTCTGGGAAGTGATTGCAGGATCAAATCCTAACTTAACTCTCCATCCATTAAAAAACCTAATTGACTTAATTGAGTGATTAGGTCAATTACCATCAAAACATGATTTTGTATGGATGTTCCTTCTATCATTCTTGCATGAAATAATTGCTTAGATATCTCATATCTAGCAGTCCTACTATGCTCTCCATAAAGCTCTTTTAGATTGAGCAATATGGACTGAGTGTCCATGCTATCATGCTGCCTCTGTAATTCATTATTCATAGAGGCAAGTATGATGCATTTGACAGTAAGGAATCATTTTGCCACATCTTGTATGTGGACTTATCTTCATCTGTGGCATCATTTTCTAATGGCTTAGGATCAGGGGCATCAAGAATATAGGAGAGTTTTTCTTGACTGAGTACTATTTTTAGGTTTCTCAATCAGTCAACATAATTTTGACCAGTCAATTTATTTGAATCCAAAATTGAACGTAATGAAAGTGAAGAAGCCATTTAATCTACATAATAAAGAACAATATATAAGCAAATAATTCATGATGACAAACATAATTAAATTAGGACTTTAATTTAATTATGTCTCCCACTAAAAATCATAACCCTCTTATTGATTTTCTTAGTGAGAATAAGATCCTAATTCCTTATAAAAAGTCTTGTGGTTGCACAACAAACCTATTATAAGTTCAAAGGTAGGAAACTCTTTCCAATTGCATTTTATGCAACTCTCAAAAACTTTTGCCTCTAAAACATTAATAGCCTTGTGTTAGCACAACAAACTTTAATGTTTTAGTTTAAGTAGAACCCTTCATTTCTATACAGTCAAAATTGAAATATAACTACTTTTGTGGTTACACAACAAAGTAGTATATTCAAAATGCTGTAAGCATCTCAATGCACTAGATTAATATTACATCTTTCCCCATGATAGATCTTGTGGTTACACAACAGAACTAATATGGTTCTGGACATAATAAGAAACTAGTATGAAGGAAGGCCTTAATGTAGTGAATATAATATTAAGCATTTCAATCTAGAATTAAATTAATCAAATCGGCCAGATAAATGGGAGAGAAATGGGAGTCCCCCATTGCTTTTCTTAGACACCAATAAATTGGCCAGGTCAGACAACGGAATCAATTAAAAAATCATGTTCTCTTTACCAATCAAGAACCATTTTTTCTAGACACCGATTGATCAATTAGACATCCTGACTGATTTAGCTAAAGATTAATTACACTACAACTTAATATAATTTTTTTTTTATAGAGGGATTTAAATGGTCTCAATGCACATATTGATTTAAAACAAACTAAATGCATAATAGCATTAATTATGATAAAAATTATATATGTCAATTAACATGTATAATTATTCTAGGACAACCATCATTATATAGTGAATACTACTTTCACTATATCAGGGCAACCTTTATAGAATAATATATATACAATAATCTCATTATGATAAGAAAAAGAATATGATCTCATCATATAAATTAAAACATGCTAAAAATATTATATCATATTTTTCATTTATGCCATTATACTATAAGCAAAGCATTATATGATTTAACCTAATAAGGCTTGCTCTGATACCACTGATGGATTTGGTGTACAGGGCGGAAGCATGGATTTCAAAGCAAAAACATGAAATCATATAAACCAAACCCAAACCCTAGGACCACCTCATTAGCAATTAAATCATATAACATGCATTTGTAACATAAAAGAAAGTATTAGAACATACCTCTTATCGCTAAACCCTAAATTGATCCTGATCATCGGTAGCAGTCCGTCAGGGTTTTCACCAAGTGCCCACATGTTCACCCTCCAACATTGATCCACACAGAGATTTGATCAAGACACCAGCACCTCTGATTTATATATAATTAAAATTTTAATAATAAGAACATTAATTATAAGGGCAAGACCTTCTTAAGCCTTTATGTCACCTTCCTTGCCTCTCCTTATCTATATTTCTTTTTCTTTTGTCTTCTTAATTTTTCTTCCTAATCTCTTAGTCTTAGATGACTTCTTGTCCCTATAAAGGTAAGGTCTAGATAAGAGAAGGGAAGAAAGAAAATTAGACAAAAAAAAACTCTTGTAAGAAAGAAAAGATAATGTTCACACACACCGGACTCTTGATGTGCACCCTTATTTATAATGTATGTAGGGGTGCCATTTAAAAATCTCACACCCTTCCCATATCAATATCTCACACTCCATCATCAAATCTCACATCCATCTAAATTTTGTGCTATTTAAAATTATGTAGACTTAGTCCAAGAGGTGCCTTAAAATAGAAGGACTCTTCGGACTAATTCTACGTAGTTTTTCTATGAAGAGTCGTGATGCATAAATATATGGCACCATAATTCAAAGGTTTGGATCAGATTAGATGGCCATCTAATGGCTCTTAAAGGGATGCCCATTCATCAAGAAGGCATGGAGATGTACTTTGAATAGTCAAAGTCCCAAGAGGCATAAAGAAGAAGTGGGCGGCAAGGAGTCCAAAGCGGCAAGGACTCTTGGGCGGCTTGGGCGAAAAGAAAAAAGAGAATTTCATCTATAGAAGGACTCTTCTACACCTCATATCTAATGTCTACACCAATATAAAAGTTTACATGATATAACAATATTGAAAAAGTCAAAGAAGGTAGGCACCAACTTATTCCATGCGCCAAAGAGTCCTTTGCGCATGAAAGACTTCCCATGCATAAGAGAGAGACTCTCTGACATGTGGGATGCAGGTATGTGGCACCCAATCTAAAGCCCAATCAATCTAGGTTAATCCAACTCAAGACCAAATCCTATTTGGCTCAAATCAGATCTTAATTAGCCAAAATCGGAAGCTGATTCGAATCCAATTCGAAAACCAGGTGCTAGGGTTTGCAACATGTGCTAGCATGTTCATCTTGCAAACATGGTCTAATCCAATTAGACCCTTAATCAATTCTCTTTATGTGTGACCCATTGGGTTTCACATCTAACCAGCAGTGAGTCTGGGTGTGATTTGACCTAATCTGGTTAGAACTCAACCAAACCGATTTAGGTCAAAATCAGCCAACCCAATTTGACTTAATTTAGAACACTTTCTAATTTAATAATTAAATTAAAATTTTAATTTAATCAAACCCACAAGATATGATTGACATCTAGCAATGTATCATGACTATCCGAAAGATGTGAAATTTTGATGGAAATACCAAAAATATCCTTCAGTGAAAATTACCATGCAACTAGATCCTTCGATCTTCCTGCATCCTGAATATGACTCTGGGTATGGAAATATGTCAACCCCAATATCATATTCATTTCTCTTTCAATCTTATGATGATGATTTATTTAATGAAATATTAAAAAATCATTTCTAATTTTTCATCATGCTTTGATCAAAGTCTTCCTGAATCATCATTTGTTTGAAGCAAGTAGGATGCAATTTCCTCTTACCTAGGAGAGATCGATTTCATGTTAACCTACTCACAACCTTCATATATATAATCTACCATATCTAGATCATCCCGTACATAACTGAGTCATGAATGAGTATGAACCAAAATATGGATTTATATATATAAGATTCTATGGTAGTTTCAGGTCAAAGGATTACATGCACAAATTCCACTATGAGAACCATCTATTGACATGTAGATAAGACTCCATTAGATATTCTCAATTTGGATCAATTCAGTGAACTCATTCTCTAATGAGCACCCACATTCTTGTATTAGTGTCATACACAAGTTATTGTGAGATCAATCACCCTCTCAATCGAGCATACAAAGAATGTGCTAGTCTTACCAAAAAATATTGTTCCCTAGCTCAATGTTCCATCGACTAGGAATATTTAAATTAGGGTTTTAAAACTTTAGGTCTCACTAGTATGATCTTATCATAATCCTAAAATCATAGCCCTAATTTATAGGGTTCATCATAATCTTAAATAAATAATAAGATATTGCATATAATGAAATAAATTCCTTTATTTATTAAAAATATCATTACATGAGTCTGGAAGACAAAGAACATCCCAAAAAAAATTGGCTTGAGGGCATATTTCTTTCATCATCTACTTTAAAGAAGCGATTGTATACCAACCTTTCAGATCAACCATCATCCTCATGATGATCCTACAGTTGGGATCATTTTATGAGTTAATAATGAAAATTCATATATTAAATTTTTAACTCTTGAAAATATGAACTATCATTATCATTAACTCAAGAAATGTATCACAGACACTAAATACATATTATGATAGAAAATAATCTATTTTATTATTTATAGTCAAAATTATAATTGTCCTTAGAAGTATATAATAAGTGTCAGCCAATTCTGGCTTCTAGGGCATACATATCTAACAAAGACTCCAATAGTATGGACATCTCTTAGAGGCCAGATGCATGTGTAGCTTGGAGCTTCATCCTTCAGTCTAGATTAGTAAATTAGAATATCTAACTTACATAGGTAATATAGATCTAATCTATTATTACATACCTATATTAGATGTAGTGTAGATGCATGTTGATATAATCAACATATTTTTCTTTCTTATATTTTTAATTTTTAATTTAATCTCATGCTATAATTATATAATAGGATCTTAGATTTAGGGGTTCTCTACTTTTTATGAATAAATTTTATTTTATTTTAGTCTTTCGCTGCTTGATCTTGAAAAAATTTCAAGATTTAGCCCTGAAATCTTAGATCTAATTCCTTCAATCCCTTGGCAACTAGACGGGCTTTATAGATCTCCATCTTTCCATCTACTCTCCTCTATGAGTTTAGAAATAGCGCTCCCAAGTCTTGAAAATATAAGAAGATAGATCATGGGAAGATAAAACCAAGCTGAAAGAGAAATCAGCCTAAGTAGCAAAGTTCAAAAGCTTAGCCGACTCTCCTTGAGACTGGATCGACTAAGTTAAGAACTGGGTCGGCTCAGTCCAGGACTGGGTTGACTATATCTCAGAGAAAAATTCAAATAGAAAATAATATTTTTGGGTTATTAGCATGGTACACAATTGGGTTGGCTTAGTCTGAAATCGAGCTGACCCAGTCGTAGGTTAGCCGGCTTAGTCTTAAACTAAGCCAGCTCAATTTTTGTGGGTATATGTTATATACATGGATTGTTTTGGATTTAGAAAATTTTTCTATGAGCTTGGGGCTTGACCCTTTTATAAAGTATATATACTAAAAATAGGTCAAGATTGTATATGATGCTGAATTTATTGACATAATGCTCTTTTCTCCCAAAAATCTCTACTCTTCTTCTTTATTCCTTGAATCCATTGTTCATGCTTCTATAGTAATCTCTAAGAAATTCTTTCTTATTGCTTGGCTGATCACTAGCAGCCATGCCGATCTGTGTGTGGAATCAATTTTCACGTTAATTGGTATCAGAGCGGTGTTGCATGGAAGAAAGGAAGACACCTAGAGTTTCTACATCTAGGATCTGTTGCACCAAATTTTATCTTAAAAACTTCTTGTTTGCATCGTGGTTATCTCTAGATTATGGTGAAGATTTGTTACACGGAGGAACGATTATATAGAAGGTTGAAAAGAGGATCTAGGATATTCAGATCTTTTTTGAAGGATAGTTTTGCTGGTGTGTGATCATGAAAGGGTGTTAGGATTTTGTTCTTGACTTATTTAAAATCATAGGATCAAGTGGACTCAAGGTGAATTTTGAAAAATTTGATAGCAAAGGGAACTTTACCTTGTGGCAGCAAAGGATAACAGACTTGTTGGTTCAACAGAGGATCTACAAGATCTTGATAAGAGAAAGGCCAAAAAAAATCAGTGCTGAGGATTGAAAAAAGATTGAGAAAATTGCTTTTGGCACAATCAAAATGTGCTTGATTGATCAGGTGCTACTTGAGGTTTGAATAGAGACCATGGTTAAGGGGCTTTGGATGAGACTGGAGAATACTTACATGGGGAAGAACATGACAAATAAGCTGTGTTTGAAGAAATAGTTGTATAGACTGAAGATGTCCGAAGGCGAAGATCTTATTGCATATATCCAAATGCTCAATTAAGTGTGTTCTAAGGTGATGAGTTTGGATGTGAAGATCAATGAGGAAGATCGAGCATTGCTGTTGCTTTGTTCTCTCCCAAGCTCGTATGATGGTCTCATAACAACTTTAGTTTATGGGAAAGAGATTCTAAACTATGAAAAAGTTGTTGGTGTGCTCAGATTGAATGAGCAAAGAGAAAAGATCTATAAGAGAGATTTCAAATATGAGATCTTGGCTGTGAATGAAAGATAGGAAAGATTAAAAGACAAGACAAAAGAAAAAAATTCAAAGGTAGATCAAAGTCTTGGAACCAGAGGAAGACATTGAAATATTATAAATGTCATCTGCCTAGACACCTGAGGAGAAATTGTCCCCTTTTAAGGTCAAAAAAAGAAAAAGGCTAGCAAGACTGATGATACAACTTCGATGAGCAATGGAAAAGATCTGCTGGTTGTATCAGATGGGCCTATAGAGTGCAATACTATGTGGATATTGGATTCAGCATGCTCTTACCATTATACTTCTCATCGAGAGTGATTTTCTATCTACTAGAAGATCGATGGAGCAAATATCAGCCTTGGAGATGATCACCCATGCAGAGTAGCTAGAGTTGGCTCAATTAGAGTAAGGATGTATGATGGGATTATTCATACATTATCAAATGTCAGGCATATACTAGAATTGAAAAAGAATTTAATTTTTTTGGGCTACTTGGAGAAGCAAGGTTATGCTTTTAATAGCCAGACTAGGAGTGCATGTCTGAAAATTGTCAAAAATTTTTTGGTGGTGATGAGAGGTGGAAGACTGAGCAATAATTTTTATAGAATGGAAGGCTCGTGGTAAACGATAGTGCAGAGATGCTAGCAGCGACATAGGAGGAACAACTCTTATATCGACTGTGGCACTATCGAATGGGTCATATAAGTGATCGAGGACTCATTGAACTCAGCAAAAGAGGTGATCCCATCCCTAAAGAAGGAGGACATAGATTTATATGAGCCATGTAGTTTAGGTAAATAGCATAGGATAAAGTTTGCAAAAAGCACCAAGCGCAGTGAAGGAGTGCTGGATTTAGTGCACTCAGATGTGTGGGAACCAGCTCTTGTATCAGCTAGAGGTGGGGTAAAATATTTTATCACTTTTATTGATGATTTCTTAAGGAAGATGTGGGTTTATCTAATCAGAAAAAGGTCAGAGGCATTTACCTGGTTCAGAGCTTGGAGGGCTGAAGTTGAGGAGTCAAAAAGATAGATAAAGTGTTTGAGGTCAAATAATGAAGGAAAGTATATAAGCCTCGAGTTCAGGAGATACTATGAGGAAAATGATATCAAACGCCATTATATAGTGAAGATGACTCTCGAGCAGAATGATGTCACAAAAAGGATGAACCGAACACAAACCGAGAAGGCACGAAGTTTAAGATGCAGACATCACTTCCAAAATCCTTTTGGGGTGATGCTTTAACTTTTTCTTATTTTCTTATCAGTAGGTCCCCTTATCGAAAGCTGAATGGAGGCATTCTAGAGAAGTTCTGGAGTAGGAAGAAGGTGGAGCTTGACCATCTGAAGTTCTTTGATTGCATAGCCTATGCTCATGTGGAGGCAATCGAGAGAAGTAAGTTGGACCCTAAATCTCAAAAGATGACATTCATAGGATATCCACAAGAAGTCAAGGGATACCTACTATGGAATCCTAAAGCATAGAAGGTAGTGATCAGTAGGGATGTTATTTTTGATGAAAAGAGCATATTAGAGAGGCCTAGGAGTATAGGAGCAATTAGAGAAATAAAGGTGAACAACGGTGGTCAGTTAGAGAATGATGGCATACAAGTTACATCCACTTACAAGAGTGTTCCTGTTGAGGTGGAGCTGGGCAGAAAAATGTCTCAGATTGAAAATCAGCATGGAGGGCCAGCAATTCAGATGGATGTGAAGGATCAATCATAGATTTCAGGCAGAGATGTACTAGTGGAAGTGGCTTTGCACAAGCCTCAGCATACTATTAGGAGGTCAGTCAGATATGGCATTGATGAGGTTATCTCCTATGCACTCATCACCACCAATGGAGATCCAGAGAACTATGCAGAGGCCATGGAGAGTGAGGATCATAATTCATGGATGTAGACCATGATGGAGGAGATGGAATCATGAAATAAAAATCAAACATGGCAGTTGGTAGATCTTCTAGAAGATACTCGACCTATTGGCTCAAAGTGGATGTTCATAAAGAAGGAAGTACCTTCAAAACAAGGTGGAGTCAGATTCTAGATAAGGCTGGTAGCAAAGGGATACTCACAAAGGGAAGGGATAGATTACATAAAAGTTTTCTCTCCTATGGTGCGTTATACATCTATTCGGATTTTGCTATCACTGGTGGCACCGTACAATATGAAGTTGGAATAGATGGATGTGAAGATGACCTTGTTAGATATATGTGCCCTAGAAGCCAGAATTGGCTGACACTTGTTGTACACTTCTAAAGGTAAAATTATAATTTTAACTATAAATAATAAAATGGATTATTTTTTATCACAATGTATATTTAGTGCCTGTGATACATCGCTTCAGTTAATGATAATGATAATTCTTATTTTCAAGAGTTGAAAATTTAAGCCATGAATTTTTATTATTAACTCATAAACATGCTCCCGACCATAGGATCATCACGAGGATGGTGATTGATCCGGAAGGTTGGTGTACGATCGCTTCTCTTTAGTAGATGAGTCTTGAGTCTACGGTGTGGAGACACCGGAGCGAGAGTACAGGTACTCGTTAGAGAACGAGGGCACTGAGCGTGACCACCTCGAGTAGTCATTAGGAAGTCTACCTTCTCGTCAATGACTGACTCGATGCTGCAGTAGTGTGTCTGGTTCTTTGACCTGAGATGCATCGGCAGTTCACCTTGAGGGTGTTATAGTTTGACTACACCATTACTCGGTCTCCTAGCCATATGGAACCCTGAGGTGTATGTTGGCTATAGCATGTTCATTGTAGGAACTGGATTGCATCAAGATGGGATCTATCTACCTCGGTGGTAGAGGAGCAGCCCTATGATAATCATGAGAATCAAGTCCTGAAGCCCATGGCCATGGTAGAGTGAAATAATAGAAAGAGTTTCTATTTAGATTTTCACATTGGACTCGAATCGAATGATTACATCATATGACAGAGACTAGGGTTTGACGAGTTCACCTTAACCCTAATCTGATCGGGGCTCAAGATAGAAGAACTTAATCACACAGGTAGCTGCACCAAGAGGTTCGCATTCAGCTCTGATGGGTTGCCACCATATACTGCTAGGTGTCACTGGTGGATTTTGGGAGCAATTAGAATGATTTAGATGATCGATCATTCTAGCTGTTCGAATCAGAAGAGTTCTGATCCATCGAAAGGAGTTTCGATGATGTCTATGATAGAGATCATGACATATCCCATTACCATACAGAACTGAACCTAACTGGGTCACACAAACAAGGGTTTGAATCTGGTGATCATCAATTGAACTGATCTAGTTCAATTGATCTGAATGAGATTCAATTAGGTTCAAGGAAATCGTGCTAGCACTCGATTGAACCTAACGTTCTTCTTTTACTATCATAAATAAGTTGTCCTGACTGAGCCAAAGGAGTTTGTGCTCAATCAGAGGCCTTCATATGGTCTGACTGGAGGTTGTCCAAGTCAGAAATAGGTTGTCTTATTTGTAAGACATTACCTGCCATTTTTGGTCACCTGCCCATTTCTTGTTCTTTGACTTTGGTCAAAAGTCTACCTTTGACTGGTCAAACGTTGACCACCATTGACACTTTTGACCACATGTCATGCACCTATTGGAGAGCTGGTGGGGGCCTGTCCCCCTGCCAGAACCTGGCAAGGAGAAGGGCGCACGCCAAGGGTGGCGTGAGCCCAAGTAGGAGGCGCCTAGGAGTCCTTGTTGGACAAGGACTCCACCTCCCTTTTGGATTCCAATCAGAGTTCTACTAAGAATCCAGTTTGACTGGTCTTAGGCGCCCTCTAAGGAGGAATCCCAGGGGTCTCTATTCCAACCAATCAGATTTAGATCTGATTTCACAAAAGGGTTGTGATTGGTTGAGAGGGAAGAGGAGTTGGATCACAAGAGGTCTATAAATAAGACCCTGCGCCCTAACCCTAATTGAAGAGAGATTTCCCATGCCCCAAGGGCTGCCTCTCCCCTCCTTCTCCATGCCATAGTCTCTTCTCCCCTTGCTCTCCACGTCCAAAAGTGTTTTGGACTTAGGTTGGTGCGATTCAGATCAAGGAAAGGCGATCAAAAGCAAGAAGGCTGCGCTGCTGCAAAAGGACGACTGCAGATCTTCAAAAGAGTTTTGAAGATCCTCCAGATCAGATCCAGATCTGATTTTTGGAGGTGTGATAGAGAAGAAGAGGATCTCCAGATCCAACCCGAGTGGATACCGGTAGAGGCCAGGCGCTTGCGTGGCTAAGATCCAGAACCTTCCGCTGCAATCAGGATCATCTACAGGGTAATAGGATTACCCAAATCAGGTAAATTAAATTTGATTTAATTTATCTTATTTTATTTTATTTATTAAAATAATAAGAATCAGATCTGAAACATATCAAGATCTGATTGAGATCAAGAGAAAAATTTTTGAAATATATCTCTTGATCTAATCAGATCTGGACGAACCTGGACCGGGAAATCAGGATTTCCCTTCAACTGGTATCAGAGCCATGGTTCTAAATTGTTTAGATCTGATTTTAATTTTATTTTAATTAGAAAATAAAGTGATTTTCAGATGTCACATGAGATGTGATCAGATCTGAAATCAGAAAAATTAAAATTAAATGATTTGGATCTAAGATTACATGAAGATATGCATGACTAGTTCTAGAATAGAATAGTTCTATAGAATAGTTTTGCATGTCTTTGATTTAATCTGATTAAATCATATTTTAGATCTTCTTATTTACTATTTTCTGATATTATAAGTGTTATAATAACATCTGATAAACAGCAAATAAAAATTATTTAATTTTAAATATCATATGAGATATGATAGATGCATGACTAGACTAGTTGTAGAATAGTTCTACATAATTGTCTAGATTAGAATTTATTTTGATTAGATCAATTTAAATCTAATTTTTTAGATTATTATGAGATAATTTAGATCTGAAAACATGCATGATTTGATACATGAGATGTATGCAAAATATGCCTTGATTAGATCTAAATTTGTATATGAGATATATGATATAGATCTATAACTGTTTTGTAGATTTACATGTTCCTGATTAAGGCGTTCCTCTTGGCCGTCCGGTCATAAGAACGAAGAAGGGTTTAAAGGCCCTCTCTTCCCATTCGATGGGGTGTTCTTATGACGTGTAGGGGTGCTGCGTGTTCGTCCTTAATCAGAAACCCAAAACTTACTTTCTGCAAAACCCTAGATCCTGAAACCCTAGGATTTATTGTGCATATTTTGTTTATGAACCCAACTTAATTAAGAATTAAGTTTATGGAATATTAATTAGGTCTAAAATTGAGAATTTCAGATCTAAGACATATTCATAATACTGGGTTCGGGCTTGGGTAGCTCAATTAGGTCTAAGCGGTTGATCAAACCGAATCAAGAGTTGGTTAGATGGGATCAACAATGCTTAAATTGACCAGCCTAATAGGATTAAGTCTGGGTCAAGATCGAGTCACGATCAAGCAAGACCTAATTAGGCTCAGAGGTTAGAGTCTGGATTGTAGGCTAACCCAATTGGTTCTGACTCAACAATTTGGTGTCTAAGGTAAGTTTGGCACAGACGACCGACTGGTTTTTAATTGGAAGCTACTCGACCTGAATGCGTTCTTGTGCGAGTTAACGGCATATTCCTTCCACCGGTCTCACTTACCTGGCCATATCTGTTGACACAGTTCTGATCTGAGGTGGTCAATAATCCGAGCTGACCCATGCCACTAGGTTAGTCATAATTGTTATGACTAAGCCAAGTCTAGTTTAATGAGACCTGAATCAATTCTCCCTAAGAAAAGATTAAGTCCGAGGTCTTCCACCATTGTAGACGTGCGGGCCCTTCCCGGGGTTGATTGTTCTCGGCTGGATACAGTGGCTCAGTTGCACCGGGAAGATGCAACCATGTCTATTAGGCATTGGATGCTATGGGCTGGAGGATGAGTTGGGCTCAATATTTCGGATACGGTGAGAGACCCAATTAGGAACCCAGTCTATGCAAATGGTGGGTCTGACTTAACTAAGGAGTGGATCAATATTTCGGATACGGTGAGATTCATGAATTAGAGACCAAGTTTGGGTGCACCATGATTAGAGAATCATTGAACAAGAGTTGTTCACTCATTGGCTAACCCATCACCAATAACTGTTAGGTGAGGTGATGAGTCAGTTGGTGAGACCGCACCACCCACTAGAAATCATCAATCGTGGAGATTTTCGCATCTCTACAGAGGGAGTGTAGGGATCCGAGAAAATAGTGGGAGCTAATTTGTTTAAAAATAAAATCCCTAAACAAATTGGTCAAGTCAAAATTACAGTATCTAACTAGAATCTTTGACTCTCTACAGGAAAATGTCTGCGTCCAACCCACTGGCACGTATCCTAGACACACATAGACTGACTGGACCCAATTATAAAGATTGGCTCAGGAACTACAAAATTATTTTGGGTTCAGAGAAGTTAACACATGTTTTGGACCAGGACCCTCCCACCTTACCAGCTCGTCCATCCACTGAACAGAGAGCGTCTCTGGAAAAATGGATTGACGAAGACAATAAGGCCAGATACTACATGTTGGGCTCGATGTCTGATGAGCTCCAGCGCCAACATGAAGATATCGGGACTGCTCGCCAAATGTTGGCTCACCTGCAGGAGATGTTTGGTGAACAGAGTCGCGCAGCCAAATATCAAGTCACAAAATGACTTTTTAAGGCTAAGATGCGTGATGGGCAGTCAGTCCAAGATCACTGTCTGACAATGATCAAGGACATGGAAGAGCTTGAGAAGCTCGGTGTGAAGTTGGACTTGGATCTGCAGAACGATATTATTCTGCAATCCTTGACTGATGCATATGGGCAATTCATCATGAATTACCACATGCATAAACTTCAAAATTCCTTGGCCGAGTTGATGAATATGCTGGTTACCGCTGAGCTTTCTATGAAAGGTTCTAAAGGCTCAGTTCTTGCTATGGAACGGACTTCTTCCAAAAGAAAGTCTTATGGAAAGAAAAAGAAGTCTGTGAAAAAGCAAAAGGTGGAAGGATCAAAGAAGAAGAAGGCAGAACCGAAGAAGAAGGTCGATGGCAAAGGAAAGTGTTTCCATTGCAACAGCGACGGCCATTGGAAGCGGAACTGCCCTACTTACCTGGCCACCCTAAAGAACAAGAAGGAAGGTCCTTCTGGAGGTATGCTCGTTATTGAGTCTAACCTTACGGTTTCTTCTGCATCCAGTTGGGTGCTTGACTCTGGTTCTAGTGCTCATCTGTGCACTTCTATGCAGGGTCTTGAGGATAGCAGGAGGCTGAGGGATGGAGACATGATCCTACGCATCGGTAATGGAGCAAGAGTTGCTGCAGTAGCCGTGGGAACATACCCTCTTCGATTACCATCTGGTTTAGACTTAGTTTTAAAAGACTGTTATTATGTGCCTGCAGCTAGCAGGAATTTGATTTCTGTTTCATGCTTAGCACAAGAAGGTTATGTGATCACCTTCTTTAAGGACCATTGTAACATTCTTTATGAAAGAAATAAAATTGCAAATGATTTCCTTGTTAATGGTCTTTATCAGTTGCATATTGATGTACCTATTTTAACTATCGAGCAAAACGTGAATGCCAAACGACCTAGGGATAGTCCAAACGACAGATATCTATGGCACCTGAGATTAGGTCATATAGCAGAAGATAGGATTAACAAATTGGAGAAAAATGGGCTATTGAGTCCATTGACTTTTGAGTCATATCCAACTTGTGAATCTTGTCTTCAAGGCAAAATGACTAAACTCCCTTTTGTTGGACATGGGGAGAGGGCCACAGATCTCCTTGCCCTAGTACATACTGATGTGTGCGGCCCATTTGATGTGCCGGCTAGAGGCAATTTTGTCTACTTCATTACCTTTACCGATGATCTGTCTAGGTATGGGTATGTGTATCTTATGAGACATAAGTCTGAAGCTTTTGAAAAGTTCAAAGAATTCAGACATGAAGTAGAAAAACAAACTGGAAAACCCATTAAGGTTCTTCGATCAGATCGAGGAGGTGAATACCTTAGCCGGGAATTCCTAGACTATCTTAAGGAAAATGGCATAGTCTCTCAATGGACTCCACCAGGAACACCTCAACTCAACGGGGTTTCAGAACGGAGAAATCGGACTCTATTGGATATGGTTCGATCCATGATGAGCTTCACAGACCTCCCTGATTTTCTTTGGGGACATTCATTATTAACTTCAATCTATTTACTGAATAGGGTTCCCTCTAAAACCGTTCCTACCACACCGTATGAGATATGGCACGGTAAGAAACCAAGTCTGAGTCATCTCAGAATTTGGGGTTGTCCGGCTTCATGTCAAAAGACAACAAGCGGACAAGTTAGAGTTTAGGTCCTTTAGAGCTCGATTCATAGGATATCCTAAAGAGTCATTAGGATACTATTTCTACATTCCAGAAGACCACAATGTGATTGTGAGTCGACATGCCATATTTCTTGAAAAATAGTTTATTCAAGATAGTGGCATTGGAAAGCAGATTAAGCTTGATGAGAAAGTCTCACAAGCAGAACGAGCTAAGGACCAAGTGGAACCAAATCAGGTTGAGCCAATAAGAACACTACCTCCTCCACCTCGTAGATCGGAAAAGAGTTTCCCGTCCCCCTGAAAGATACTTAGGTATTATTTCAGAGGATGTAGAGGAAATGTTCCTCATAGGTAATGGTGCTCATGGTGATGATCCCAAAACCTACAACGAGGCGATATCAGATATCGACTCCGAGAAATGGCTTGAGGCAATGAAGTCAGAGATTCGACTCGATGCACTCAAACCAAGTCTGGACCTTGGTAGATCCACCAGAAGGTATAGTACCTATTGGGTGTAAATGGATCTTCAAGAGAAAGATTGGTGCAGATGGGAATGTGGAGACATTCAAGGCTAGACTGGTGGCAAAAGGTTATAGTCAACGTGAAGGCATTGACTATCAGGATACCTTTTCCCCGGTAGCTATGCTAAAATCCATCCGCACATTGCTTGCTGTTGCAGCCTATTTCGATTATGAAATATGGCAAATGGACGTGAAAACGGCATTCCTAAATGGATATCTTGAGGAAGATATCTATATGGAACAGCCGCTAGGTTTCACATCCAGTGATACTGATCACAAGGTTTGCAAGCTGCAAAGGTCCATATATGGACTTAAGCAAGCATCTCGGAGCTGGAACACTCGTTTCAATGATGTGATCAAAAAGTTTGGTTTCATCAAAAATGAAGAGGAACCATGTGTTTTCAAAAGGGTCAGTGGGAGCGCTGTTGTCTTCCTCGTATTGTACGTGGATGACATCCTCCTTATTGGGAATGATATTCCCATGTTGACATCAGTCAAGATGTGGTTGTCCAAGGAATTCTCCATGAAAGACCTAGGTGAAGCATCCTTTATTCTAGGAATTAAGGTCTATAGGGATAGACCGAATAGGATGCTAGGACTTTCACAGAAGATGTACATAGAGGAAGTACTAAAGAGGTTTAGTATGGAAAACTCTAAGAGGGGATTAATACCCTTCAGACATGGTATTCATCTTTCCAAGAAGATGTGCCCCAGCACACCTGAGGAAATAGAACGCATGAGCAAGATCCCTTATGCTTCTGCAATAGGGAGCCTCATGTATGCCATGCTATGTACACGACCTGATATAGCCCATGCTGTGAGTGTCACAAGCAGATATCAGTCAAATCCAGGTGAAGAACACTGGACTTCTGTGAAATGTATCCTTAAGTACTTGAGAAGAACTAAGGATATGATGTTGGTCTTTGGTAATGGAGAACTCCAAGTTCAAGGATACACAGACTCGGACTTCATGTCTGATATAGATGATCGAAAGTCGACATCTGGAAGTCTGTTTGTGTGCAATGGTGGAGCTGTCAGCTGGAAGAGTTCCAAGCAAACTGTGATAGCAGATTCCACCATGGAAGCAGAATATATAGCTGCATCAGAGGCTGCAAAGGAAGCATTCTGGTACAAGAAGTTTGCTGCAGAAATTGGAGTAATGCCATCAGATGCCATTCCTCTTTACTGCGACAACAATGGCGCCATAGCCCTTGCTAAGGAGCCGAGGTCTCACCAGAAGTCCAAGCACATTGAGCGGCGATATCATCTCATCCGCGATTACCTTGAGAAAGGTTACGTTGAGGTCAAGAGAGTCAACTCCGCAGATAATGTGGCAGACCCACTTACAAAGCCGTTGGGCCAGCAGAAGATCGAAGCCCACCTTGAGAAGATGGGACTTAGACTTGTAGCCAATTGGCTTTAGGACAAGTGGGAGATTGTTAGATATATGTGCCCTAGAAGCCAGAATTGGCTGACACTTGTAATACACTTCTAGGGGCAAAATTATAATTTTGACTATAATTAATAAAATGGGTTATTTTCTATCACACCTGTGTATTTAGTGTCTGTGATACATCCTTTGAGTTAATGGTAATGATAATTCATATTTTCAAGAGTTGAAAATTTAAGACATGAATAATCATTATTAACTCATAAACAGCTCCCGACCATAGGATCATCACGAGGATGGTGATTGATCCGGAAGGTTGGTGTACGATCGCTTCTCTTTAGTAGATGAGTCTTGAGTCTACGGTGTGGAGACACCGGAGCGAGAGTACAGGTACTCGTTAGAGAACGAGGGCACTGAGCGTGACCACCTCGAGTAGTCATTAGGAAGTCTACCTTCTCGTCAATGACTGACTCGATGCTGCAGTAGTGTGTCTGGTTCTTTGACCTGAGATGCATCGGCAGTTCACCTTGAGGGTGTTATAGTTTGACTACACCATTACTCGGTCTCCTAGCCATATGGAACCCTGAGGTGTATGTTGGCTATAGCATGTTCATTGTAGGAACTGGATTGCATCAAGATGGGATCTATCTACCTCGGTGGTAGAGGAGCAGCCCTATGATGATCATGAGAATCAAGTCCAGAAAGCCCATGGCCATGGTAGAGTGAAATAATAGAAAGAGTTTCTATTTAGATTTTCACATTGGACTCGAATCGAATGATTACATCATATGACAGAGACTAGGGTTTGACGAGTTCACCTTAACCCTAATCTGATCGGGGCTCAAGATAGAAGAACTTAATCACACAGGTAGCTGCACCAAGAGGTTCGCATTCAGCTCTGATGGGTTGCCACCATATACTGCTAGGTGTCACTGGTGGATTTTGGGAGCAATTAGAATGATTTAGATGATCGATCATTCTAGCTGTTCGAATCAGAAGAGTTCTGATCCATCGAAAGGAGTTTCGATGATGTCTATGATAGAGATCATGACATATCCCATTACCATACAGAACTGAACCTAACTGGGTCACACAAACAAGGGTTTGAATCTGGTGATCATCAATTGAACTGATCTAGTTCAATTGATCTGAATGAGATTCAATTAGGTTCAAGGAAATCGTGCTAGCACTCGATTGAACCTAACGTTCTTCTTTTACTATCATAAATAAGTTGTCCTGACTGAGCCAAAGGAGTTTGTGCTCAATCAGAGGCCTTCATATGGTCTGACTGGAGGTTGTCCAAGTCAGAATAGGTTGTCTTATTTGTAAGACATTACCTGCCATTTTTGGTCACCTGCCATTTCTTGTTCTTTGACTTTGGTCAAAAGTCTACCTTTGACTGGTCAAACGTTGACCATTGACCCTTTGACTTTTGACCACATGTCATGCACCTATTGGAGAGCTGGTGGGGGCCTGTCCCCCTGCCAGAACCTGGCAAGGAGAAGGGCGCACGCCAAGGGTGGCGTGAGCCCAAGTAGGAGGCGCCTAGGAGTCCTTGTTGGACAAGGACTCCACCTCCCTTTTGGATTCCAATCAGAGTTCTACTAAGAATCCAGTTTGACTGGTCTTAGGCGCCCTCTAAGGAGGAATCCAGGGGTCTCTATTCCAACCAATCAGATTTAGATCTGATTTCACAAAGGGTTGTGATTGGTTGAGAGGAAGAGGAGTTGGATCACAAGAGGTCTATAAATAAGACCCTGCGCCCAACCCTAATTCTAATGCAATTCAATTGAGAAACCCCACGCCCCAAGGCTGCCTCTCCCCTCCTTCTCCATGCCATAGTCTCTTCTCCCCTTGCTCTCCACGTCCAAAAGTGTTTTGGACTTAGGTTGGTGCGATTCAGATCAAGGAAAGGCGATCAAAAGCAAGAAGGCTGCGCTGCTGCAAAAGGACGACTGCAGATCTTCAAAAGAGTTTTGAAGATCCTCCAGATCAGATCCAGATCTGATTTTTGGAGGTGTGATAGAGAAGAAGAGGATCTCCAGATCCAACCCGAGTGGATACCGGTAGAGGCCAGGCGCTTGCGTGGCTAAGATCCAGAACCTTCCGCTGCAATCAGGATCATCTACAGGGTAATAGGATTACCCAAATCAGGTAAATTAAATTTGATTTAATTTATCTTATTTTATTTTATTTATTAAAATAATAAGAATCAGATCTGAAACATATCAAGATCTGATTGAGATCAAGAGAAAATTTTTGAAATATATCTCTTGATCTAATCAGATCTGGACGAACCTGGACCGGGAAATCAGGATTTCC
>QRFJ01001709.1:22255-101945 GCA_006176705.1 Cocos nucifera
GTTCTAGAAAGGTTTGGAATGGAGAAGGCCAAACCTATAGAGACACCATTGCTGAGCCATATGTCTCTCTCCAACTATCAAAGCCCCCAGTCAGAAGAAGAGAGAGAGTACATGAATGAAGTTCTTATGCAAATGCTATAGGCAGTGTGATGTACACTATGGTGTGCTGTAGACCAGATATAGCACATGCAGTGAGCATGGTTAGTAGATACATGACTAATCCTAGAAAGAAACATTGAAAAGCATTGAAGTGGATATTAAGATATCTACAAGAAACAAGAAATTATGGTTTGATATTTGGTGGATAGCTGAAAGGATTTGAAGATAGAGGTTCGGGTCCTCTGAAAGAGTTTGTAGATGCGAATTATGCAGGTGATCTTGATATAAGGTCTACTACTAGATACCTCTTCTACATGTATGGTGGATCGGTGTCTTAGAGATCAACCCTTCAACCAATCATGATCTTGTCTACTATAAAGGCCTAGTACATTGGCATTACTGAGGCTGCAAAGAAATTACTTTAGCTTAGGAGGCTGATTGTTGAGATGGAGGTGGAGCAAAGCAAGGTTAAACTATACAGTGATAGTCAGAGTGCTTTGCTACTTGCATAGAACCTAGTCTATCATGCATGCATAAAGCATATAGATGTGAGGTACCATAAAATCAAAGAGCTAGTGAAGGAAGGTGAAGTGGAACTGATGAAGGTCATACAAAGAAGAATCAGTCTGATGTACTCATGAAGGTACTCCCCAGAGATAGTTTTTAGATATGTGTGGCATGGATGGATTTGCAAGAAAGAGATGAGTTCACAAGGACTTGGAAGCACCAAGATGGAGAATATGAGCTCAGAAGTGGCACTCCCAAGTCTTGAAAACATGAAAAGATAGATCATGAAAAGATGGGAGCAAGTCGGAAGAGAAATCAGCACAAGTAGCAAAGTTCAAAATCTTAGCCAGCTCATCCTAAGACTGGGTCGGCTAAGTTGGGAACTGGGTTGGCTCAGTCTAGGACTGGGTCAACCATATCTCAAAGAAAAATTCAGACAGAAAATAATATTTTTGGACTGTCGGCACGGCATACAACTGGATCGACTCAGTCTGAAACTGAGCCGATTCAATCGCAGATTAGCTGGCTCTGTCTTAAACTGAGCCAGCTCAGTTTTCATAGGTATGTTTTGTGCATATGGGTTGTTTTGGGTTTGAAAAATTTTTCTATAAGCTTGGGGCTTGACCCTTTTGTAAAGTATATATACTAAAAATATATCAAGATTGTATATGATGCTGAATTCATTGAATAAAGCTCTTTTCTTCTAGAAATCTCTACTCTTCTTCTTTATTCCTTGAATCCATTGTTCGTGTATTCACAGTAATCTCTAAGGAATTATTTCTTGTTGCTTGGCTGATCACCAGTAGCCATGTTGGTCCGTGTGTGGAATTAATTTTCACAACACCCTCTTCCTTTTGAAGACCCATCTACATCCAATGGGTTTAATTCCTTCGAATGGATCAATCAATGTCCACACATCATTAACCTTCATGGACTCTATTTCGTACTTCATGGCCTTAAGTCATTTCTCGGAATCAAATATCTGCATTGCATCCATATAGGTGATCGAATCTTTATCGTTCTTATCGAGTTTGATGGGATCACCATCCCGAACTAAGAAACCATTGTATCTATCCGACTGATGTGGTACTCTACCAGATTGCCTTAATGATGTAGGTATATTGGGCTCCAGATCTGATTTAATCAAATCCGACTCAGGTTCGGCTACAGATGTTAGTCTTTCTACCTATTGAACTTCATCAAGTTCAACCTTAGAGGCAATAGTTTCTTCATCAAGATACTCCTTTTCTAAAAAGATTACCTTAAGATTGATGAGCACCTTTTGTTCATCAGCATGATAGAAATAGTAACCCTTACTTTCTTTGGGATACCCTATAAACATATACTTATCAGACCTGGGTCCAAGATTATCTATATGCAAACGTTTGACATATGCCAGACAATCCCAAATCCATAGGTGAGAGTATACGCCTATGCCCAGTCCATATCTCATATGGAGTCTTTGTAACAGATTTACTAGGTACATTGTTCAATATATAACATGCAGTCTCAAGAGCATAACCCCAAAATGAAATAGGTAAACTAGCAAACTCCATCATGGATTGAACCATGTCTAGCAGAGTTTGATTTCTCCTTTTTGATACACCATTATGCTATGGTGTTCCTGGAGAAGTTCACTATGAAAGAATCCCATTCTCTCCTAGATATGTCAAGAACTCACTAGATAGTTATTCAGCTCCTCGATTCGATCGAAGAATTTTAATACTTTTTTTAGTTTATTTTTTTACTTTACTTCAAAATCTTTTGAATATTTTAAATGAATCCAACTTATATTTCATCAGATAGACATATCCATACCTAGATAGATCATCTATGAAAGTGATGAAGTAGAAATATCCACCTCTAGCACTTGTACTCATAGGTCCACATACATTAGTATGTACTAGACCTAAGAGCTCAGTGGCTCTTTCACCTTTTTTTAGTAAAAGATGATTGATCATTTTTCCAAGAAGATAAGACTCATAGGTTGGAAGTGATTCACAATCACTGACTTCGAGAATTTTCGCTTGAGTCAATCTATTAATTCTATTCTTGTTAATGTGACCTAGCCTACAGTGCTACAGACAGAAATCAAAGACATTATCTAATCTAGGATATTTTTTAGAAGTGTACATTATACTCACAGACTGTGATAAAATATAAATATCATTTTTTATTATCCTTGTATTATTATAATATCATTCATAATGATATCACAATAATCTTTCTTTATAGATAAATGATAACCATCTTTGGCCAAAAGGCCAGTAGAGATTATTCATTAGAAAGGAAGGATAATAATGGCATTCATTTAAAGAAATGATATTAGTATTAAGAATAAGTTGAACTATTCCCATAGCAAGAACTAGAATAGACCTTCCATCTCCAACATTCAGGATTCACTCATTATTTTTAAATCTTCTACTAATTTGAAGTCCTTGCAATGTATTGCAAATATGAACTGGACTTTCGGTATCCAATATCCAAGTAGAAATATCACAAATAGAGAAATTACAAGATGTTATCATATAACATTCTTGATCAGCAACTACTTGCTCATCTCTCTTATTTAGCCTGTTGGGGTCATCAAGATGTTGAGGACAATTCCTCTTCCAATGCCTCTGCTCATTATAGCACTCTGCCTGATCTAGGTTATTTTTGGATGTTATGTTTAATCTGATCATAGAGGCCCCAGCATGAACCACTTTGTGCTGCTGAACAACATTCAACTTCCAATACTTATTATCAAAGTTAGATCCCATAAGTATATGACTATCTAATAGTGAATGGAGCAACCGTGGTTTGGGTTTAACTGCACAAAGAAAAACTAAAAGCCTAATTAGTAATTGATTTATTAATCCTTAAGATTTAAACTTTAATCAAAAAGGTTCTCTCACTATTTTATTCAAATTGATAGCCTCTACCTCCAATTTGAGAAATTATCCTAATTTCTTAGTGGGTACTAGAATCCACATAGACTACACACAAGTCCAACTATGGTTGGTCAACCCATGTACATCTAAGGGGAGGTTCATAATCAATTATTTCTCCAAATAATTTTTACTAATTTAATTTTATCCCAAGTATCTTTTCAGTAGGCTAAGGCCTCCACTGAAAGTTTTGATTAGATCCAATCATTAACATGATCATACTTGGTCCGTCTAACTAATGAATGGTTAAGTCCAACTATGGTTGGTCAACCTAACCATCATTTAAAGAGATGCGGCCAAGAAATCATATTATGAATGATAATTCCATTAGCGAATAAGCACCAAGCCTATGGGCCTCCAATGATTATCCAACTAATGAACCCATTATCACCCATTTAGTCGGAGGCTATGATCTAGTTATCATCATAACTATTTCATTTTAAGGACCTAATAATTTTAGAGAATTTTAATTTAAGAAAGAGAGAAGGTCAGATGAACCTACTTGTCATGATCCTCCATAAGGAAATATGGGTTTTTCTATCGCAGAATGCATCTGATCGAATCAGATTTGTAGCAAAATAATTTTAAAAATTTTTTATGATCTGATTAGATTTGAGAGTTCTCAGATTTAATTAGATTGATCTAAAAAAAAGTAAAATAAAAATAAAAATAGTAATAATAGTTATCACCTGATCGGATAAATCGTTTATCCATTGTAATGATCTAACGACTAATTCAAGGTTTTGATTAAGTCATGCACGTGCCCACCCTCTACCGATATCCACTCAAATTAGATCAAGAACTCTCCTCCTTCTAGATTTGACCTCCAAAGATTAGATCTGATGTTTTTCCATAGAGCCTTCAAAATGAACTCCGAAGGCTGTGCGTTCATCTCACAAACATTGTCGTCTCTTGCTGATGTTCGCGTCGATGGAACTTGATCTTTGCTCATAGGTTTTGCCCAACTCTTAGGCATAGAAAAGAGGGAGAGGATCAGATGAGAGAGGTGTAGAGATGAATATTTTGGTAGAACTTCACCATAGAGAAATCACTATGCACAACAGCTTGTGCAGGGCCCTATTTATAGATCTAGTCAAGAGTCCCTTTGCATATAACTTTGAACAGGTCAAAGTTTAACATACAGAAGGACTCCTTAACTGATCCCCATACCCACCATCTTATTTTTTTGATTTTGTCACACAAAATTCAGAAAAAATAGGCATGGAGATGGAGAGATAATGTTTGGATGGCACAAGCAACTTATCTCCTAGATATTTGATATCATCAAGTATGTTTGACCCATTCAAATCCCATTTGCATGGGACACCTCCACCCTATCCATATGGGGTGCACGGCCAAAGGGGGAGTGTGCCCCTTATTCCTCATGTAAACATCTAGGTGCGTGCATCCCTAGGAAATCTCTATGGGGCGCACGCCCCTTGTCCTTTAATTCCTACATTCAGGTCAACATTTGACCTTTGTCCTATTCCTATCTTATGGGATTAAGACAAAACCTTTTCAAGTCCCATCTAATGGATTTATGTTAAGTTCTAATCAAGTTAGAACAAGCCTTGATTAGACTAGGACTCAGTCCAGTCAGATCAAGAAAAATCCATCTAGAATTTTCGGAAGAGGCTTGTCCAAATTTCATCTCATGATTTTAGGATAAGCCCTAATCTGGCAAAGACAACCCTTGTCTTGTTCCCATCTTATGGGATTTAGGATAAGTCTTGATCAGGCCAGGACAAGGTCCAATCAGATCAAGACAAATTCCTATAGAGTTTTCAGATAAGTCTTGTCCAAATAGTTCCAAAAATTAGTAGGTCTTGTCCTATTTTCATCCGATGGATTAGGACAATCCTCGATCAGGTTAGGACAAGACTTTTCTAATCTGGACAAGTTCTAGTCAGACTCGGATAGAGCAATATAAGACCCTCGAGTAAGCCAAATCCAATTTGGCTCAGTCAAGGTGAACCAAAAAGATGATAGAAGGAGAATATTATGTTCAATCATGTGCTAGCATAATTTTCTCGAACCTAGTTGGATCTAATCCAAATCAATCAAATTGGGTTAGCTTAATTGATAATATCTAGGCTCAAACCCTTATTTGTGTGATCCAATTAGGTTTAGTTTTATATGGTAATGGAACATGTCATTATCTCCATCAACGACATCATCGAAATACCTTTCGATGGACCAGAACTCCTCCAATTCACCCAATTAGAATCATCGATTATCAAGACAATTCTAACTGATCCCAAAATCCACCAGTGACACCTAGCAGTATATGGTAGCAACCCATCAAAATTGAATAGTGAACTCTCGATACAGCTACCTTTGCAATTGGGTTCTTCTATCATGAGTTTCGTCAGGATTACGGTTAAGGTATACTCGTCGAATCCAACACGCATCATATGAATGAATCATTCGATTCGAGTCCGATGTAAAACACTAATAAAAACTTCTTTCTATTATTTCACACTACCATGGCCATGGGTTTTAGAACTCAATTTTATGTTCATCATAAGACTACTCCTCCTCTACCGAGATTGATAGATCCCATCTTGGGGTGATTCAATTTCTACAATGAACATACTATAGCCAACATACACCTCAGAATTTTGAATGGCTAGAAGATTGAGCTATGATGTAGTCAAACTATAACACCCTCAAAGTGAACTATCAATGCACCTCAGGTCAAAGAACTAGACACATGCTACAGCATCGAGCTAGTCATTGACGAGAAGGTAGGCTCCCTTATCACTGCTCAAGGTGGTCATGCTCAGTGCCCTCGTTCCCTAACGAGTATCTGTACTCTCACTTCGCTGTCTCTACACCATAGACTCAAGACTCATCTATCCTAAAAATATGATCGTACATCGATCTTTCAGATTGATCACCATCCTCATGATGATCCTACGATCGAAAGTAATTTATGAGTTAATTGTGATAACACATGTCTTAAATTCTTAACTCTTGAGAATATGTGTTATCATGCCTATTAACTCAATGGATGTATCACAAATACTTTAATATATAATGTGATAGAATAAATAACCCTTTAACTAATTTTAAGCCAAAATTATGAAAATGTCCTTAGAAAGTATTTAATAAATGTCGGCCAATCTAGCTTCTAGGGCACACATCTAACAAACTTCCACTTGACCTAAAGTCAATTGGCTACAAATTTAAGTCCCATCTTCTTAAGATGGGCTTTGATCTTCTGCTGGCCTAAAGACTTTGTTAGTGGATCAGTCGCACTATCTACGGTGTTGACTCTCTTGACCTCAACGTATCTTTCTTGAGGTAATCGTGGGTTAGATGGAACCATCTTCTTAGAACTCTTCCAACTTACAGTACCACCAGTGCACATGAACAAACTTTTAGACGTCGACATTTGACCATCTACCAGACATAAAGTCTGAGTCTGCATACCCTTAGATCTGAAGTTCACCATGCTGAACCTCTTCAGCACCTCCTGTATGTGAAAAATTTAGCATCCTCTTCAGTCTATCTCTATAGACCTAAAATGAAGGATGCCTTACCTAGGATTTTCAAAGAAAATTTCTTAGATAAGCATGGAAATATCATTTCCAATAAGGAGGATGTCATCCACATATAATATAAGGAAGACAACAATGCTCCCACTGACCTTCTTGAACACACTTGATTTCTCCTTGTTCTTGATTAAACCAAATGATTTGATTACATCGAGCATTCCAAGTCCGAGATGCTTGTTTGAGTCCATAGATGGACCTTTGTAGCTTGCAGACCTTTGTGATCACCATCACTGGATGTGAAAATAAATAGTTGTTCCATATAAATATCTTCCTCAAGATATCCAATTATGAACTCCATTATCACATCCATCTACCATATTTTATAATTGAAATATACTGCAATAACAAGTAATGTGGATGGATGGCCACCGACGAGAAGGTAACTTGATACCCTTTCACCACTAGCCTAGCCTTGAATGTCTCTACATTTCCATCTGCACATATCTTTCTCTAGAAGATCCATTTATATCCAATAGGTACTATATCTTTAGGTGGATCTACCAAGATTCAGATTTAGTTTGAGTGCATCAAGACAATCTTTGACTTCATTGCCTCTTACCTATTCTCGGAGTCGATATCTGATATTGCCTCATCATAGGTTCTGGGATCATCATCATGAATCCATTTTCCATGAGGAACATTTTCTCTGCATCCTCTAAAATAGTACCTAAGGATCTTCAGGAAGACGGAAAATTCTATTTGACCTATGAGGTAGAGGAGGCAGTGAATTATGGATCGGCTTAGACTAACTAAGTTCCTAAGATTCCTTGGCTCGTTGTTCTTTAGATACTTTCTTTTCGAGCCTAATCTATCTTCCGATGCCACTAACTATTTTCAAAATTGGTGTGTCAACCCACAATCACATTATGATTTTTTGGAAGATAGAAGTAATATCCTAATAACTCTTTAGGATATCCAATAAATCGAGCTCTAAGGGACCTAGACTCTAACTTATCCACCGTCGGACAACCCCAATTCTGAGATGACTCAGACTTTGCTTCTTACCATGCCATATCTCATATGCAGTGGCAGGAATGATTTTAGATGGAACCCTATTTAGTAATTTGATAGCTGTCATTAAACTATGTTCCTAAAGAAACTATGAAAGATCCATGAAACTCATCAAGGATCGGACCATATCTAATAGGATCTGATTTTTCCATTCTGAATATCCATTAAGTTGAGGTATTTTAGGCAGAGTCCTTTACGAGACTATACCATTGTGCTTGAGATAGTTTAAAAATTTTGGACTAAGATATTCACCTCCTTGATCTGATCAAAGAACCTTAATGGGCTTTCCGATTTGCTTTTCTACTTCATTTTTAAATTTCATGAACTTTTTAATAGCTTCAAACTTGTGTCATATCAAGTACACATATCCATATCGAGATAGATTATCAATAAAGATAATAAAATAGACATAATTATCTCTGACCAACACATCAAATGGGCCACACACATCTATATGTACCAGGGCAAGTAGGTCTATGGCCCTTTTCCATGTCCCATAAAAGAAAGCTTGGTCATTTTGCCTTGAAGGCATGATTCACAAATCGGATATGACTCGAAAGTCAATGGATCCATTAGTCCAAATTTTTTTAATTTATTAATCCTGTCTTCAACTATATGACCTAGCCTAAGATGCCACAGATATCTTTCATTAACACTATCTCTAGATCATTTTGATCCTATAGCATTCATATTTTGCTCGACAGACTTAATGACGAGCATTCCTTCAGAAGGTCCTTCTTCCTGCTTATTCTTCAGGCTGGCCAGGTACGTAGGGCAGTCCTGCTTCCAATGGCCATTGAAGTTGCAGTGGAAATACTTTTCCTTCTTCCTGGCCTTCTTCTTTGGCTCGTCCTTCTTTTTTTCTTCTATTTTCTGCTTATTTGCAAACTTCTTCTTCTTTCTAAAAGACTTTCTCTTAGAAGAAGTTTTCTCCATAGCCAAAATTGAGTCCTTTGAACCCTTCAAAATTTGCTCAGTAGTAACCAGCATATTTATTAAATTGGCCAAGGTGTACTAGAGCTTATTCATATAGAAGTTTATAATAAACTACCCATATGAATCAATCAAGAACTACAGGATCACATCAATCTACAGTTCCTTGTCCATCAAGACTCTAAGTTTCTTAAACTCTTTAGGTTCTTCATCATTGCTAGGCAATGATCTTTGACCGACCGCCCATCATGCATCTGCGCCTTAAATAGTCTTCTGGAGACTTGATAATGCATTGCACGACTATAATTAGCAAACAACTATTTCAGGTGCGCTAACATTTGGTGAGCAGTCCTAATATCTTCATGTTGGCACTGCAACTCATCTGATATTGAGCCCAACATGTAACACCTAGCTTTGTTTTCATTGTCCGGCCACTTTTCACGAGTTGCTCTTTGATCCATGGTTGGACATGCTGGTAAAGTGGGATTGATCCTAGTCCAATACATAGGTCAGTCATTTCAAACCCAAAATAATTTTGAAGTTCTTTAGCCAATCTTTGTAAATTGGTCTGGTCAACTTGTGGGTATCTAGGATTCGGGCTAGAAATTTTGATGCAGATATTTTTCTATAGAGAGTCAAAGTTTTTAGTTAGACTTGTAATTTGACTCAACTAATTTATTTAGAGACTTCATTTTTAAACAAATTAGGCTTCCACTATTTTCTCGGATCCCTACACTCCATTAGTAGAGATGCAAAAATCTGCATGATCATTGATTTTTAGTGGATGGTGTGGTCCAACTGACTGGCTCACCACCTCACCTAACAGTTATTAGTGATGGATCAATCGATGAGTGGACAACTCTTGTCCAATATTTCTCTAAACATGGTGCACCCAAACCTGGTCTCTAATTCATGAAGCTCACCATGTCCTAAATATTGCTCCACTCCTTAATTAAGTCAAACCCACCATTTGCATAAATTGGATTTCTGATTGGGTCTCTCATCGTATCCAAAATATTCAGCCCAATCCATCCTCCAACCCATAGCATCAAATGTCTAATAGACATGGTGGTGTCTTCTCGATGTAACTAAACCACTGTATCTAATAGAGAATAACCAACCCCAGGAAGGATCCGCACATCTACAATGGTGGAAGACCTAGGACTTAATATTTTCTTAGGAAGAGTCGATTTGATCTCATAGACTCAACTAGTCATAACATTTATGACTAACCTAGTAGCATGGGTTAGCTCGAATCATTAGCCATCACAAATCAGAACTGGGTCAACTCAATTGACCAGGTAAGTGAGATCAGTGGGAGGAATATGCCATTAACTTATCGTGAATACATTCAGGTCGAGTAGCTTTCAATTAAAAACTACTGGTTGTATTTGCCATACTTATCTTAGACACCGACTTGTCTAATCAAAATTGATCGGATTAGCTTACAATCCAGACTTGAACCACAGAGCCAAATTAGGTCTTAACTTGATCGACCACATGTGACTATGAGTCGATCTTGAACTAGACTTAATCATATTAGACTATTCAAATCTAAGCACTCTTGATCCCACCTAATCAACTTTTGATTCGATTTGATCAATTGCTAGACCTAATTGAGCTACCCACACTTGAACCCATGATTTATGAAAGTATCTTAGATCTAAAAATTTATAATTTTAGATCTAATTAATTTCATAAACTTAATTTTTAATTAAGTTTAAGGGTTCAAGAACAAAACATGCATAAAAATCCTAGGATTTTAGGATCTAGGGTTTTACAGAAAAATAAGTTTTTGATTTTTGATTAAGGGCAAATGCGCAGCACCCCTATGAATAGAAAGAGAAGTTCTTTAAACCCTTCTTACTCTTATGACCAGACAGCCAAGGAGAATGTCTTAATAAAAAATATGAACTACACTACAAAAACTATTAAATCTAAAGCATATAACTGTTACATGATTTAAGATTTAATCTATATATATTTTGCATACATCTCACATATCAAATTTAATATTTAAATTTATATTTTAGATCTGATTATATCTGATGTAATATCTAAAATTAAAATATTAAATGATCGCATCATAAAATTTTTAATCTAGACTACTCATAGCATAGATCTATGGAACTAGTCTAAACATGCATTGCATATGTCATACATATAAAATTTTTAAATGCATCTCATGCTTTTAGATCTAATTATATCACATATAATATCTAAAATTTAACTAATCTAATCACATAATATTAAAAAATTAAATGAATATTTCATAAAATTTTTGATCTAGACTATGAGATTAAACTAGGGATCTAGTCTAGACATATGCTACCTATATCATATATATCAAAATTTTAAATTAGATCTTACATTTCATATCTAATTATATCTAATGTAACATCTAAAATATAAATTATAAAATAATAAAAAATTAAATCAGACTAATCTAAAATATATTTGAAAACTATCATGATATAGAACAACAGATCTAAACTTGAACATGCATTATTTATGTCAAACATATATATTTAAAATATGTAATTTTTGATTTTAGATCTGATTATTGTTAGATATGAGTGCCCTAGAAGTCAGAATTGACTGACACTTGCAATACACTTCTAAAGATAAAATTATAATTTTGACTATAAATAATAAAGTGGATTATTTTCTATCACATAAGTGTATTTAGTGTCTGTAATACATCCCTTGAGTTAGTGGTAATGATAATTCATATTTTCAAAAGTTGAAAATTTAAGACATGAATTTTCATTTATTAACTCATAAAATGCTCCTGACCATAGGATCATCATGATGATGGTGATTGATCCAGAAGGTTAGTGTACAATCGCATTTTTATAGTAGATGAGCCTTGAGTCTATAGTGTGGAGACACCGAAGCGAGAGTACAGATACTCATTAGAGAACGAGGGCACCGAGCGTGACCACCTTGAGTAGTCATAAGAAAGTCTACCTTCTCGTCGATGACTGACTCGATGCTGCAGTGGTGTGCCTGGTTCTTTAACCTGAGGTACATCAGCAGTTCACCTTGAGAGTGTTATAGTTTGACTACACCATGACTCGATCTCCTAGCCATTTGGAATCCTGAGGTGTATGTTGGCTATAGCTTGTTCATTGTAGGAATTGGATTGTACCAAGATGAAATCTATCTACCTCGATGGATGAGGAGCAAGCCTGTGATGATCATGAGAATCAATCAAATTTAGATTTGATTTCATAAAGGATTGTGATTGGTTGGAATGAAGAGGAGTTGGATCACGCATAGTCTATAAATAAGACCTTACGCCCAACTCATACAGGAGAACAATTCTTTATGCCCCAAGGCTACCTCTCTCTTCCTCCACCATGCCAAGTTCATCTTCTCCCTCTCCTCTCCACGCCCAAAGAAGATTGGAATCTCAGTTGGTGCAATCTAGGGGAGAGAATGGCGACAAAAAGTTAGAAGGCTGCGCTGCTGCAAAGGACAACTGCTGATCTTCAAAAGCTATTTTGAAGATCCTCCAAATCAGATTCAGATCTGATTTTTGGAGATATGATAGAGAAGAAGAGGATCTCTAGATCCAGCTCGAGTGGATATCGGTAGAGACCAGGCACTTGCATGGCTAGATCCAGAACCTTCCGCTGCTTACAGGATCATCAACAGATAATAGGATTATCCTACATCAAGATAAATTAAATCTAATTTAATTTATCTATATTTTATTTTAATTATTAGAATAATAAAAATTAGATCTAAAATATCTCAGATCTGATTCGGATCAAAGAGAAAAGTTTTTGAAATATATCTCTTGATCCGATCAGATTTGAACGAACCTGGTCTGAAAAATTAGGATTTTACTTTAATATAATAATTGCATGTTTAGACTAGTTGTAGAATAGTTCTGCAAATAAATCTAGATTAAATTTTATTTGATATGATCGAATTTAAATTTAATTTTTTAGATGACTATGAGATAATTTAGATCTAAAAAACATGCATGCATGATATATGGGATATATACAAAACATGTTTTAATTAGATCTATTTTTTATATGAGATATATGCTTAGATCTAATTTATTTTTGTAGATTAGTTGTATTTCTGATTAAGGGGTCCCCCTTGGTGTCCAGTCATAAGAACCAAGTAGGGCTTAAAGACCCTCTCCTCCTATTCGATGGGGTGTTCTTATGATGTGTAGGGGTGCTGCGCGTTCGTCTTTAATTAGAAATTGAAAAACTTACTTTCTACAAAATCCTAGATCCTAAAACCCTAGGATCTTTTTACATATTTTGTTTATGAACCCTAACTTAATTAAGAATTAAGTTTATGAAATATCAATTAGGTCTAAAATTGAGAATTTCAGATCTAAGATATATTCATAAATCTGGGTTAGGGCTTGGGTAGCTCAATTAGGTCTAGCAGTTGATCAAACCGAATCAAGAGTTGGTTAGATGGGATCAGCAATGCTTAAATTGACCAGCCTACTAGGATTAAGTCTGGGTCAGGATTGAGTCATGAATGTGATCGATCAAGCTAAGACCTAATTAGGCTCAGTGGTTAGAGTCTGGATTGTAGGCCAATCTAATTGGTTGTCTCAACAATTTGGAGTCTAAGGTAAGTTTGGCAGATACGACCGATTGATTTTTAATTGGGAGCTACTCGACTCAAATGCATTCTTGTCGAGTTAATGTTATATCCCTTCCACCGATCTTACTTACCTGGCCATGTTTGTTGACATAGTTCTGATATGAGGTAGTTAATAATTCAAGCTTACCCATGCCACTAGGTTAGTCATAATAGTTATGACTATGTCAAGTCTAGTTTAATGAGACCTAAATCAAATCTCCCTAAGAAAAGATTAAGTCAAAGGTCTTCCACCATTGTAGATGTGTGGGCCCTTCCCGGGGTTGATTGTTTTTGGCTAGTTACAGTGGTTCAATTGCACCATGAAGACGCAACCATATCTATTAGGCATTGAATGCTACAGGCTGGAGGATGAATTGGGCTCAATATTCTAGATATGGTGAGAGACTCAATTAGGAATCCAATCTGTGCAAATGGTGGGTCTGACTTAACTAAGAAGTGGATCAATATTCTGGACACGGTGAGATTCATGAATTAGAGACCAAATTTGGGTGCACTATGATTAGAGAATCATTGAACAAGAGTTGTTCAACCATTGGCTAACCCATCATTAATAACTATTAGGTGAGGTGATGAGTAAGTCGGTGGGACCGCATCACCCACTACAAATCAGTAATCATGAAGATTTTTGCATCTCTACAGAGGGAGTGTAGGGATTCGAGAAAATAGTGGGAGCTAATTTGTTTAAAAATAAAATTCGTAAATAAATTGGTTAAGTCTTAATTACAATATCTAACTAGAAACTTTGACTCTCTATAGAGAAATGTCTGCATCAAACCCACCAGCACGAATCTTGAACACCCACCCATAGACTGACCGAACCAAATTACAAGGATTGGCTCTAGAACTTCAAAATTATTTTGGGTTCTGAGAAGTTAACTCATGTATTGGATCAGGACCCTCCCACCTTACCAACTCGTCCATCCACTGAACAAAGAGCGTCTCTGGATAAGTGGACTGATGAAGATAATAAGGCCAGATACTGCATGTTGGGCTCGACGTCTGATGAGCTTCAACTCCTACATGAAGATATCAGAACTGCTCGCCAAATGTTGGCTCACCTATAGGAGATGTTAGGTGAACAGAGTCGCACAGCCTAGTATCAAGTCACTAAACGACTATTCAAGGCTAAGATGCGCGATGGACAGTTAGTCCAAGATCATTGTCTGATGATGATCAAGAACTTGGAAGAGCTTGAGAAACTCAGAGTGAGGTTGGACTTGGATCTGCAGGATGACATAATTCTGCAATCCTTGATTAATGTATTTGGGCAGTTCATCATGAACTACCATATGCATAAACTTCAAAACTCCTTGGTCGAACTTATGAAAATGCCGGTTATCGCTGAGCTTTCCATGAAAGGTTCTAAAGGCTCAGTACTTGCTATGGAATGGACTTCTTTCAAGAGAAAGTCTTTTGAAAAGAAGAAGAAATCTATGAAAAAGCAGAAGGTGGAAGGAGGAAAGAAGAAAAAGATAGAGCCGAAGAAGAAGGTCACTAACAAAGAAAAGTATTTCCATTACAACAATGACAGCCACTGAAAGTGAAACTGCCCTACTTACCTGGCCACCCTAAAGAAGAAGGAGGCAGGTCCTTCTGGAGGTATGCTCGTTATGAGTCTAACCTTATAGTTTCTTCTGCATCCAGTTGGGTGCTTGACTCTGGTTCTAGTGCTCACTTGTATACTTCTATGTAGGATCTTGAGGATAGCAGAAGGCTGAGAGATGATGAGATAATCCTACACATCGATAATGGAGCAAGGGTTGCTACCGTGGTCGTGGGAACATACCCTCTTCGACTACCATCTGGTTTAGACTTAGTATTAAAAGACTGTTATTTTATGCCTACAGCTAGCAGAAATTTGATTTCTGTTTCTTGCCTTGCATTAGAAGGCTATATAATTAGTTTTGTTAAGGACCATTGTAACATTCTTTATGAAAAAAATAAAATTGTAAGTGGTTTCCTTATTAACGGTCTTTATCAGTTACATATTGATGTATCTATTTTTAACTTTGAGCAAAATGTGAATGCCATAAAATCAAAATGTTCTAAGGATAGTCCTAATGATATGTATCTATAGCACCTAAGATTAGGTCATATAGCAGAAGATAGGATTAACAAATTATAGAAAACTGGGCTATTGAGTCCATTGACTTTCGAGTCATATCCAATTTGTGAATCCTGTCTTTATGGCAAAATGACTAAGCTCCCTTTTGTAGGACATGGGGAAAGGACCACAGATCTTCTTGCCCTAGTACATATAGATGTGTGCGGCCCATTTGATGTACCGACTAGAGGCAACTTAGTCTACTTCATAACCTTTATCGATGATTTATCAAGGTATGGGTATGTTTATCTTATGAGACACAAGTCTGAAGTGTTTGAAAAGTTCAAAGAATTCATACATGAAGTAGAAAAGTAAATTGGAAAATCCATTAAGGTTCTTCGATCAGATCGAGGAGGTGAATACCTTAGTTGGAAATTTCTGGACTATCTCAAGAAAAATGGTATAGTCTCTCAATGAACTCCATCAGGAACAACTCAACTCAATGGAGTTTCAGAATGGAGGAACCGAACCCTATTAGATATGGTCCGATCCATGATGAGCTTCACAGACCTCCCTAATTTTCTTTGGGGATACTGTTTATTAACTGTAATTTACCTATCGAATAGGGTTCCTTCTAAAATCGTTCCTACCACACCATATGAGATATGGCTTGGTAAGAAATCAAGTCTAAGTCATCTCAGAATTTAGGGTTATCCGACTCATATCAAAAGACAACAAGTGGACAAGTTAGACTTTAGGTCCTTTAGAGCTCGATTCATAGGATATCCTAAAGAGTCATTAGGATATTATTTCTACATTTCAGAAGATCACAATGTGATTATGAGTTGACATGTCATCTTTCTTGAAAAATAGTTTATTCAAGATAGCGGCATTGAAAAGCAGACCAAGCTCGATGAGAAAATCTCACAAGAGCAACAAGCTAAGGACCAAATGGAACCAAATCAGGTTAAGCCAATCCATACACTACCTCCTCCACCTCGTAGATCAGAAAGAATTTTTCATCCTCCTGAAAGGTACTTAGGTACTATTTTAGAGGATGTAGAGAAAATGTTCCTCATAGGTAATGGGGTTCATGGTGATGATCCCAAAATCTATAATGAGGCGATATCAGATATCGACTCCAAGAAATGGTTAGAGATAATGAAGTCATAAATTGACTCGATGCACTCAAACCAAGTCTGGACCCTGAAAGATCCACCAGAAGGTATAGTACCTATTGGGTGTAAATGAATCTTCAAGAGAAAGATTGGTGCAGATGGGAATGTGGAGACATTCAAGGCAAGATTAGTGGCAAAAGGTTATAGTCAATGCAAAGGCATTGACTATCAGGATATCTTTTCGCCAGTAGCTATGCTAAAATCTATTCACACATTGCTTGCCGTTGCAGCCTATTTCGATTATGAAATATGGCAAATAGACGTAAAAATGGCGTTCTTAAATGGATATCTTAAGGAAGATATCTATATGGAATAGCTACTAGGTTTCACATCCAATGATGATGATCACAAGGTTTGCAAGTTGCAAAGGTCCATATATGGACTTAAGCAAGCATCTCGAAGCTGGAACACTCATTTTAATAATGTGGTCAAAATATTTGATTTCATCAAAAATGAGGAGGAGCCATGTATCTTCAAAAAGGTCAGTGGGAGCGCTGTTGTCTTCCTCATATTGTACGTGGATGACATCCTCCTTATCAGGAATGATATTCTCATATTGACCACAGTTAAAATGTGGTTATTTAAAGAATTCTCTATGAAAGACCTAGGAGAAGCATCCTTTATTCTAGGAATTAAGGTCTATAGAGATAGACCGAATAGGATGTTAGGACTTTCATAGAAGATGTACATAGAGGAAGTACTAAAGAGGTTTAGTATGGAAAACTCTAAGAGGGGTTTAGTACCCTTCAGGCATGGCATTCATCTTTCCAAGAAGATGTGCCCTAGCACACCTGAGGAAATAGAATACATAAGCAAGATTCCTTATGCTTCAGTAATAGGGAGCCTCATGTATGCCATGTTATGTACACGACCTAATATAGCCCATGCGGTGAGTGTCATAAGCAGATATCAATCGAATCCAGGTGAAGAATATTGGACTTCTGTGAAATGTATCCTTAAGTACTTGAGAAGAACTAAGAATATATTGTTGGTCTTTGGTAATGGAGAACTCCAAGTCCAAGGGTATACAGACTCAAACTTTATGTCCGATGTAGATGATTGAAAGTCGACATCTAAAAGTCTATTTTTGTGCAATGGTGGAGCTGTCAGTTGGAAAAATTCCAAACAGATAGTGATAGCAGATTCCACCATGGAAGCAGAATATATCACAGCGTTAGAAGCTACGAAGGAGGCATTCTGGTATAAGAAATTTGCCGCAAAGATCGAAGTGATGCCATCAGATGCCATTCCTCTGTACTGCGACAACAATGGTGTCATAGCCCTTGCTAAGGAGCCGAGGTCTCACCAAAAATCCAAGCACATCGAGCAGCGATACCACCTCATCTGCGACTACCTCGAGAAGGGTTACGTCGAGGTCAAGAGAGTCGACTCCGTAGACAATGCGACGGATCCACTTACAAAGTCATTGGGCCAATAGAAGATCGAAGCCCATCTTAAGAAGATGAGACTTAGATTTGTACCCAATTGGCTTTAGGTCAAGTGGGAGTTTGTTAGATATGAGTGCCCTAGAAGCTAGAATTGGCTGACACTTATAATACACTTCTAAGGGCAAAATTATAATTTTGACTATAAATAATAAAGTGGATTATTTTCTATCACATAAGTGTATTTAGTATCTGTGATACATCCTTTGAGTTAGCGGTAATGATAATTCATATTTTCAAGAGTTGAAAATTTAAGACATGAATTTTCATTTATTAACTCATAAAATGCTCTTGACCGTAGGATCATCATGATGATGGTGATTGATCCGAAAGATTAGTATACAATCGCTTCTTTATAATAGATGAGTCTTGAGTCTATGGTGTGGAGACACCAGAGTGGGAGTACAGGTACTCATTAGAGAACGAGGGCACTGAGCATGACCACCTCGAGTAGTCATAAGGAAGTCTACCTTCTCGTCGATGACTGACTCAATGCTGCAGTGGTGTGTCTGGTTCTTTGACCTGAGGTGCATCGACAGTTCACCTTGAGGGTATTATAGTTTGACTACACCATAACTCAGTCTCCTAGCCATTCGAAATCCTGAGGTGTATGTTGGCTATAGCATGTTCATTGTAGGAATTGGATTGCACCAAGATAGAATCTATCTACCTCGGTGGATGAGGAGCATCCCTATGATGATCATGAGAATCAAGTCCATAAGCCCATGGCCATGGTAGAGAGTGAAATAATAGAAAGAGTTTCTATCAAGGTTTTCACATCGGACTTGAATCGAATGATTAAATCATATGACAGAAATTAGGATTTGATGAGTTCACCTTAACCCTAATCTGATCGGGGCTCAAGATAGAAGAACTTAATCACACAAGTAGCTACACCGAGAGGTTCATTTTCAGTTTTAATGGGTTGCCACCATATGCTGCTAGGTGTCACTGGTGGATTTTGGGAGCAATTAGAATGATTTAGATGATTGATCATTCTAAGTTGTCTGAATCAGATGAGTTCTGATCCATCGAAAGAAGTTTCGATGATGTCAATGATGGAAATCATGACATATCTGATTACCATACAGAACTGAACCTAACTGGATCACACAAACAAGGATTTGGATGTAGATATCATCAATTGGACTAACCCAGTTCAATTGATTTGAATAAGACTCAATTAGGTTCAAGGAAATCGTGCTAGCACACGATTGAGCCTAATATTCTTATTTTTCTATCTTAAAAGTTATCTCGACTAAGCCAAATGAGTTTGTCCTCACTCAGATATCTTTACCTAGTCTGACTGAAGCTTGTCCAAGTCAAAAAAGGGTTATCTTAATTTATGAGATAAATTTGAGACAACACCTGCCATTTTTCGTCACCTGCTAATTCTTATACTTTGACTTGGTCAAATGTTGACCTTTGATCCTTGGACATCTGCCCATGTGTCATGCACTTATTGAAGAGCAGATAGGAGCTTGTCCCCTTTTTGAAAATTAGAAAGAAAGGGGGTGCTGCCTAGGATGGCGTGTGCCCATGGATAGGGATGCTGGAGTCCCATACAGATGGGACTCTAGGTTGCTTGTTGGATTCAAACTAGATGACCCTCATCTATAGACTTTGACCAATCTTAGGCACCACCTTAGGATGAATCCATGGGTCTCTCATCCCACCAATCAGATTTAGATCTGATTGAACGAAGCAATGCAATTGGCCGGGGTGATGCAGCACTGCATGGCGCAGCAGAGTCTATAAATAGACCCTGTCTGCACCCACTTTCAATAGAGTTCATCTAAGCCATGCCCTAAGGCTGTCTCCCTCCCTTCTCCATGCCACCATCTAGCCCTCTCCCTCCTCTCCATGCCCCAGAAAGTTGGGTTCTTCTGATTAGTGTGAGTCAAGCAAGAAAGGCTGACGAAAAAGGAAGAAGGCAGCACTACTGCAGAGACGATTGGTGATCTTCAGAAGGTGTTTTGAAGATCCTCCAAATCAGATCCAGATCTAATTTTTGGAGAAAAGAAAGAGAAGGAGAAGATCTGCAGATCCAGTCCGAGTGGATACTGGTAGAGGCCAGGTGCTTGCGTGGCTAGATCCAAAACCTCAGAGATTCCACAGGATCATCAACGGATAATCAGATTACCCAAGATCAAGATAAAAATTAATTCCAAATTAATTTAGTTTTATTTTCTTAATTACTAGTTTATAAATCAGATCTAAAAAAGTATCAGATCTGATCTAGATCTAAGAGAAAATTTTTGAAATATGCCTCTCGATCCAATCAGATCTGAACGAACCTGATCTAGAAAATCAGGATTTCCTTTCAATTACATCTTATGTAACATCTAAAAATTAAATAATCAGATCATAAAAATTAATTTTAGATCAATATAAAGATAAATCTAGAAGCAACAACCTAGCTCTGATGTCAATTGAAGAAAAAATAAATTTTCCTACCGTAGGATGCATCTGTTCGGATTAGATTTATAGCGAAATAATTTTAAAATTTTTTTTTATGATTTGATTAGATCTGAGAGTTCTTAGATCTGATTAGATTAATCAAAAATAAGAAGTAAAATAAAAATAAAAATAGTGATAATAGTTATCACCTAATCGAATAAACCGTTTATCCATTGTAATGATCTGATGACTGATCCAAGGTTCTGATTGAGCCACGCATGCATCCGGCTTCTACCAATATCCACTCAGGTTAGATCTGAAACTCTCCTCCTTCTAGATTAGATCTCCAAAGATCAAATTTGATGTCTTCCCATAGAGCCTTTAAAATGAAATCCGAAGGCTATGCGTTCGTCACACGAACATCATCGTCTCTCGCTGATCTTCGTGTCGATGGAACTTGATCTTTGCTCGCAAGTTTGCCCAACTCTTGGGCATGGAGAAGAGGGAGAGGATCAGATGAGGGAGGTGTAGAGATAAATATTTTGGTAGGGCTTTGCCATAGAGAAATCTCTATGCACAACAACTTGCATAGGGCCCTATTTATAGATCTAGTCAAGAGTCCCTTTGCATATAACTTTGAACAAGTCAAAGTTTAACATATAGGACTCCTTAACTGATCCCCATGCCCACCATCTTATTTTTCTGATTTTGTTGCACAAAATTATCTCATGGAGATGGAGAGATAAACTTTGGATGGCACAAGCAACTTATCTCCTAGATATTTGATCTCATCAAGTATGTTTGACCCATTCAAATTCCATTTGAATGGGACGCCTCCACCCTATCCATATGGAGCATGCGGCCAAAGGGGGAGTGCCTCTTATTCCCCACATAAACATCTAGGGGCGTGCATCCTTTGGAAATCTCCACGGGGCACACGCCCCTTATCCTTTAATTCCTGCATTCGAGTCAACATTTGACCTTTATCCTATTCCCATCTTATGGGATTAAGACAAAACCTTTTCAAGTCCCATCCAATGGATTTATGTCAAGTCCTAATCAAGTTAGAACAAGCCTTGATTAGACCAGGACATGGTCTAGTTAGACCAAAAAAAATTCATCTAGAATTTTAGGGAGAGGCTTGTTTAAATTTCATCTCATGATTTTAGGACAAGCCCTAATCTGGCAAAGACAATCCTTATCTTGTTCCCATCTTATGAGATTTAGGATAAGTCTTGATCAGGCCAAGACAAGATCCAGTCAAATCAAGATAAATTTCTATAAAGTACCCAGATAAGCCTTGTCCAAATAGTTCCAGAAATTAGTAGGTCTTGTCCTGTTTCCATCTGATGGATTAGGAAAAGCCTAGATCAGGTTAGGACAAGATTTTTCTATCTTGAACAAGTTTCAGTTAGACTAGGATAGAGCCATACAAAGCTCTCAGATAAGCCAAATCTAATTTTGCTCAATCGAGATGAACCAGAAAGATGACAGAAGGAGAATATTAGGTTCAATCGTGTGCTAGCACAACTTCCTCAAACCTAATTGGATCTAATCCAAATCAATCGAATTGGGTTAGCTCAATTGATGACATCCAGATCCAAACCCTTATGGTGTGGATACCAGAGCCACCAAAAGTCGACAACATAATTTAGATTCAATTTGGATTGAAGAAGCCATATCAGAATAACTCTACTTCAGTTATTTTGTTCCAGTTCTTTTGATTTAATCAATTAGTTCTTTTGATGCATTTAGTTTTGGATCCATAGGACCATACTTGCGTTTATTTTGGATTGAGCCTTATTTGGAAAGAGACCATCATAATAAAGCAAGCCTGATCTACGTCATCTTTGGAGCCACCACCCTCCATATGCCTAGGAAGAAAATACACACGCCAGCATGTGCCATGCCTAAAGATCCTCATGCCAAGTTGTGTCAAGCATCAAGCACCCACATGGAGTTTCTTTTCTTCCCTAAGATTCCTTAAGAGCTCTTGATTTCTTACTTATTTTGTTAAAAGACTGATTTCTTCCCTATGGTTCCATAAAAGATAGATATAATATATTATTATATTTAGAAACTATACATAATGTTTTACTTTTTTGTTGAGAGGGTTGATTTTTTTTTTGTAAAGAAAATAGGATTCCTAAAGAAATAGAACCCCTTGGATCCTATATAAACCTATGTATCTTTCATGAATGAGACAATGAATGAATGAATAACTTTATAATTTTCATAAATACTGGTATTAGTTGCTCCGAGAGAGAGAGGGTGTGAGATCCAAAATCACTGCACCAGGGGAGGGTGTGAGACCCATCTTTTTCTATCTCTTTAACCTTTATTTTCTTAAGATTCAGTATTCCTATGACCTCGATTCATCTTCACCATCTACCTACGCAAGCCTATTCCATCAAAAAAAGATCTGTTTCCTTCAAGATTTTCATCTATCATGTAAAGAGAGAAAGAGTGATCTATTATTCTACAGATCAAATGTTGGCAAGGACCTTCGTTCTTTCTCAACTGATCTTTGATTTTTACTAATTTTTTCTTGATCCGATGTTGGTAAAGATCCAGTTCTTTATTAATAGATCTACTTAGTTAAAAGATTAATAGCCCTAATCAGGATAGTTTCTTAACTACCATGATCCAAATTCTTTTTATCTTTTTTTGGATTTTCTTACGAGCTTAATTTCTTGCTATCCTTCATTCCATTTTTATTTTATTTTTGCAATTATTCATGAGCATGTTTAATTTCTACTATCTATCTATTTACTTTATTATTGCTAGTTGTTTACTGATCTCTAAAATGGCATTCATCAGCATCATTTAGATTGATCGTGCTTTGGTCCCATGTCAATCAGTCATGCCTCCTGAGCAGAGTATAGACAACTATACTATCTATCTTGAGAGTAATGTGCCATGGCCAGACGTGATTTATTATTGACGAAATGAAAGGAAGCTTGGTCATTTCTTTTTTTTAGGTTGTCCCACATGGAGAGGGTGTGAGACCTAAAATCGCCCCATGAGGGGAGGGTGTGAGGCCCAGGTTTTTCTATCTCTTTAATCTTTATTTTCTTAAGATTCAATATTCCTACGATCTCGATTCATCTTCACCATCTACCTACATAAACCTACTCTACTAAAAGAAGATCTGTCTTCTCCAATATTTTCATCTATCATGCAGAGAGAGAAAGAGTGATCTATTATTTTATAGAACAAATGTTGACAAGGACCTTCGTTCCTTCTCAACTAATCTTTAACTTTTAGTTATTTTTTTCAGATTTGATGTTGGTAAAGACCCAGTTCTTTATTGATAGATCTACTTCGTTAAAAGATTAAGAGCTCTAATCAGGATAGTTTCTTAACTACCACGATTCGGATTCTTCTTATCTTTTTTTGGATTTTCTTGCGGGCTTAATTTTTCACTATCCTTCATTCCATTTATATTTTTTTTTTACAATTATTCATGAGCATGTTTAATTTCTACTATCCATCTATTTACTTTATTATTGCTAGTTGTTTACTGATCTCTAAAATAGCATTCATCTGCATTATTTAGATTGATCGTACTTTATTTTTATGTCAATCAGTCATGCCTCCTGAGCAAAGTATAGGCAACTATACTATCTATCCTGAGAATAATTTACCACGGTCGGATGTTATTTGTTGTTAACGAATAAAAGAAAGCTTGGTCTTTTCTCTTTTTTTTAAGCTGTCTCACATCAATTTGGTATCAGATCCAGATTGGTTAGGGATTTAGTTTAAATTCTACAATTTAAAATTTCTGCAAGTTAAATTTTTATATTTTAAATTTCATAATTTACTTTTTAGTATTTTTTCTCTTTCTTACTGCATCTTATTTCTGTATCTTGGACTTGCATGACCACTAGATTAGGTACCTAGTACCAGCATCCTACTTTTCCACCCAATACCAACATGGATCCTAATACGGCAGCCATCATTAATGCCCTGATTGAGAAGTTTGATGACATAAAAGATTTTATGAAAATCATGAATGAAAGAATAACAATACTAGAAGAAGCTAGGCAAAGACAACCTGAATCGGAGTCTTCCCAACTATCTATAAGATAGAAAAGAAAGAATCTCGATCTAGATCAATCTATAGCAGCACGCCCCGACCATAACCAGTTCGATCAGGATGAGCATGTCCGTAGAAATGTGAAGATCGAAACCTCAAGTTTTGATGGTTATCTAGATCTGAGAGAGTACCTAGATTGGGAATCGAGCATGGACCACTATTTTAGATGGTACAAAATGTCTGAAGCAAGGAGAGTTAGGTTTGCTAGGATAAAGTTGATTAGGCAAGCTTAACTTTATTGAAAAAGTATTGAACATCTTCTCAACCAGAGAAGACAAGATTCAATAGAAATCTAGAATAAAATGAAGGAAAAACTCAAAGAAAAATACCTCCCCACCTCCTACCAACAAAGACTTTTAGATCAGTGGCAGAGACTTACTCAAGGAAATAGAACAATCATAGAGTACATCACGAGATTTGATGAGTACCTCATGAGATGTAGAGTAACTGAAGATAGGATTGTTATCTTGTATAGATTTTGAGCAAGATTATGAGAGGATATCCAGCATGAGCTCTTTTTGCAAGAGGTAACCATATTAGAATAAGCTTATCAACTTGTCCTAGACTTTGAGAGATTTTTTAGGTATTCGACCATCCATCATCTTGAACCTAGCCAAGTAACCCCTTCTAGATCGAGACCCAATACTATTCAGGCTCCTAGTAATGGACCTCCACCTATAAATTCTATTGTGAGAAAAGAAGATAAAAAAAAAGAGTTGCAGGAGAGTTATCTAAGGGAAGTAGTTCTTGATCCCACTGCTTCAAGTGCTATGGTTACGATCATTTTGCTGCACAATACCCCAATCGATCTTTATTTATGAAAGAATTAGAAGAGAAAACTCTAGAAAATATTGAGGAGGAAGTTTATGAAGCTGATCCAAACTTAGCTGAGCAGTTTGAGAGTACTGAGGACATCCTAAGTTTTGTTGCACCAAAGTCAGACCTTAGGCTTGGAGTCGTTAGGTATGTTCTAGCACAGACTAAGAAGAGTGAAGACTAGCATAGGACCTCTATTTTCCATACCTTCATAAAATTTAGTGATAAAATTTATAAAGTGATCATTGATAGTGGTAGCTGTATTAACGTCATCTCCATCGACATGATTAAGTGATTAGGATTAGCTCCTATAGATCATCCCAGTCTATATCATGTGTCTTGGATAGATTCCTCCTCTATTTTCATCAAACTTAGATGTTGTGTCCCCATCTAGCTCCATTCTTATCATGATCATGTTTGGTGTGATGTCTTACCCATGAAGGTCGGAAGTATCATATTTGGTCAGTCTTGGCTGTTTGACAATGATGTTATGATTTATGGCCGAACCAACTCCTATAGTTTCACTCATAAGTGTAAGAAGATCACGATCAATCCTTTCCTACCTAAGACTACCAATAGAAAGATAGATGATGGACCAAAAGAAAAAATCAAAAAGAAAAGCCTCCATCTGATAAGTGCTAAGGAATTAGAGATGACCGTGAGTAGAGGATCATTAGTTTGGATGATTGCTGCGAGGAAAGTTTGTGAGAACCCTAAGATAGATTATCCCAAAAAAGTAGTCAGCATTCTTAGTGAATTTCATGATGTCTTTTCTAAGGATCTTCCAGATCACTTACCACCAATGAGAAACATTCAATATGATATTGATTTGGTAACTGGATCTACCCTATCCAATTTGCCCCATTATAGGTTGAACCTCACTGAGCATGTTGAGCTACAAAGGCAAGTTGGAGAGCTGATGAAAAAAAGATTCATGAGAGAGAGTTTAAGTCCTTATGCAGTTCTTGCACTATTGACTCCAAAGAAAGATGGAACATGAAGGATGTGTATAGATAGTCGTGCCATTAATAAGATCACCATTAAGTACCATTTTTTTATTTCTAGGTTAGATGACATGCTAGATATGATGGCTGAAGCCACTATTTTCTCTAAGATTGATCTCAAGAGTGGTTACTATAAAGCAAAGATTAGATCGGGAGATGAGTGAAAAACTGCTTTTAAGATGAAAGATGGTTTATATGAGTGGATGATGATGCCATTTGGGTTATCTAATACTCTTAGTACTTTCATGAGATTAATGACCTAAGTACTACGACCATTTACAGGAGTGTTTGTTGTCGTGTACTTTGATGACATTTTGATCTATAGTGGAACTAGGGAGGACCATCTAGATCATCTCCAAAAAGTCTACCAAGTACTTAGAATAGAAAGTCTGTATGCCAATCCTAAGAAATATGCTTTCATGATAGACCATGTCAATTTTTTAGATTTTATTGTTACCTTCGATGGTGTGTCTACCGACCCTGAAAAGATCAAAGCAATAGTTAAGTGGCCGGTACCCAAGAGTGTGCATAACGTGTGAAGTTTTCATGGATTAGCAACCTTTTATCGTAGGTTCATAAAAGGGTTTAGCATGATAGCCGCTCCCATCACTGACTGTATTAGAAAGGAAGATTTTGAGTAGACTACAGCAGCCAATAAAGCCTTCCTAAACATTAAGGACAAAATGACCCATGCCCCAGTCCTACGTTTACTCAATTTTTCCAAGATTTTTGAAGTAGCAAGCAATGCATCAGGAGTTGGGATTGGTGGTGTCCTTAGTCAAGAAGGTCATCCGATAGCATATTTTAGTGAGAAACTTAAGGATTCTAAACTAAAGTATTCTACCTATGATAAGAAGTTTTATGCGGTAGTCCAAGCCCTAAGATATTGGAGACATTACCTACTACCACAAGAATTTATTTATACTCAGATCATGAAGCCCTCCGATTCCTAAATTTTCAAAAGAAACTAAATCATAGACATGGTAGGTGGGTCAAGTTTTTGCAAGCCTATACTTTTGTTTTGAAATACCATGCGGGTGTAGAGAATCATGCTGCTGATGCCTTGAGTTATCATCATACTTTGTTGTCCACCGTTAGTATAGAGGTTGTTGGTTTTGATAAGATTAAAAAAGATTATAAGAAGTATCCAGATTTTGGCAGCATACTTACCATTTTATGAAAAAGACCATCTAGAGAATACAGTGAATATACCCTTCAAGATGGTTACTTGTTCAGAGGAGCTATGTTGTGTGTTTCTTATACATCTTTAAGTGATTTGCTAGTTTGGGAACTACACGTTGGAGGATTAGCTGGACACTTTGGTAGGAATAAAATCATAGAGTTGGTAGAAGTTTAGTTCTTTTGGCCAAGCCTGAAAAAAGATGTTGCTTAAATTGTTGCCCAGTGTAGAATGTGTGCCATGGTCAAGCAAAAAAAACAAAACACAAGCCTATATACACCCTTACTTGTACCAAACTATCCTTGGCAAGATATTAGCATGGATTTTATTTTAGGCTTACCTAAGACAGTTAGGAAGCATGATTCAGTTCTAGTGGTTATAGATAGGTTTTCAAAAATGGCCCATTTTTTGCCTTGTTGCCAAATGTCGAACACTTCGAAAGTTGCAAGAATATACTTTGATGAGATTGTTAAATTGCATGAATTACCCAAAATCATTATGTCTGATAGGGATGTTAGATTCATGAGCTACTTTTGGAAAACCCTATGGCACCTTCTAGGTACAAAATTAAAATTTTCTTCTGCCTTTCACCCATAAATAGATGGTCAGACTGAAGTGGTCAATAAGAGTCTTAAAAATTTATTACATTGCTTGATTGGAGAACATATGGGTAACTAGATCTTTTATTGTCCCAAGCTGAATTTGCATATAATACCTCTATTAATAGGTCCATTGGCATGAGTCTTTTTGAAGTAGTTCATGGATATCAACTTAGAAAATTAATAGACCTTATCCTGCTGCCTATGCATGCTAGAATTTCCAAATCTGCAGAGTCATTTGCACAGCATGTCAAGTGTTTACATAAAGAAATCAGTAAAAATATTAGTATTAGTAATAAAGTTTATAAATAGAATGTAGATTCTCATCAACGTGCCTAAGAGTTTGCGGAAGGAGACTATGTGATGGTTCGAATGAGATCTGAACGATTTCCATCAGGAACCATCAAGAAGTTACATGCTCGAGGAGCAGGTCCATTTAAGATTTTAAAGAAGATTGGATCAAATGGATATGTTTGTGAACTTATCTTCTGATTTTGGGATTAGCTCTACTTTTAACATTGCAGATCTCGTAGCCTATAAAGAGCCAACTTGGATACCTAGTGAGCCATTTGAGCCTAAACTAACCTTTGAAAGAGAGCCCATTCCTAAGTGTCCACCAGCCAAAATATCAAAGCATGATCAGATGAGAGAATTTTGAATGTGCATATCATCTCCACCCGGAGTTGAGGCTATCAACAGTACTTAGTTAGATGGTGAGGTCGACTGAAGTCTGAGGATACCTGGATCCCATAAGAAGAGCTGCAGCGTATTGATCCCGATTTGCTTGAGTGTCATCAGAGTAGAATCGACCCCCACTCGATAGGGTCAAGTTCTTCCCACCTTGAGAGAAGTGGTGCGAACACTAGAGCCACTAGAAGTCGACAACATAATATAGATTTAATTTAGATTGAAGAAGCCATATTAGAATAACTATACTTCAGTTATTTTGTTCTAGTCCTTTTGATTTAATCAATTAGTTTTTTTGATGCATTTAGTTTTGGGTCCATAGGACCATACTTGGGTTTATTTTGGATTGAGCCTTTTTTGAAAAGAGACCATCATAAAGAAGCAAGCCTGGTCCATGACATCTTTGGAGCCACCACCCTCCACACGCCTAGGAAGAAAATACACATGCCAGCATATGCCATGCTCAAGGATCCTCATGCCAAGTTGTGCCAGGCATCAAGCGCCCACATGGAGTTTCTTTTCTTTCCTAGGATTCCTTAAGAGTTCTTGATTTCTTACTTATTTTGTTAAAAGATTGATTTCTTTCCTATGGTTCCATAAAAGATAGATATGATATATTATTGTATTTGGAAACCATACATAATATTTTACTTTTTTGTTGGGAGGGTTAATTTTTTTCTTGTAAAGGGAATAGGATTTCTAAAAAAATAGGACCCCTAGGATCCTATATAAACCCATGTATCTTTCATGAATGAGACAATAAATGAATGAATCACTTTACAATTTTCACAAACACTTGTGTTGATTGCTCCAAGAGGGAGAGGGTGTAAGATCCAAAATCATCCCACGAGGGGAGGGTGTGAGGCCCATCTTTTTCTATCTCTTTAACCTTCATTTTCTTGAGATTCTATGTTCCTACGATCCCGATTCGTCTTCACCATCTACCTACACAAGCCTATTCCACCAAAAGAAGATCTGTCTCCTCCAAGATTTTCATCTATCATGCAAAGAGAGAAAGAGTGATCTATTATTCTATAGATCAAACATTGACAAGGACTTTCATTCCTTCTCAACTGATTTTTGATTTTTACTTATTTTTTTTAGATCTGATGTTGGTAAAGATCCAGTTCTTTATCAATAGATCTACTTGGTTAAAAGATTAGGAGCCCTAATTAGGGTTTCTTAACTACCACGATCCGAATTCTACTTATCTTTTTTTGGATTTTCTTACGAGCTTAATTTCTTTCTATCCTTCATTCCATTTATATATTTTTTTTAATTATTCATGAGCATGTTTAATTTCTACTATCTGTCTATTTACTTTATTATTGCTAGTTGTTTACTGATCTCTAAAATGGCATTCATTAGCATCATTTAGATTGATCGTGCTTTGGTCCCGTGTCAATCAGTCATGCCTCCTGAGTAGAGTATAGGCAAGTATAATATCTCTACTGGGAATAATGTGCCAGGATCAAATATGATTTGTTGTTAACAAATGGAAGGAAGCTTGATCTTTTTTTTTTTTAGGTTGTCCCACATTATCTTGTTTATGTGATCTAGTTAGGTTCAATTCTATATGGTAATGGGACATGTCGTGATCTCCATCAACGACATCATTGAAATACCTTTCGATGGATCAGAACTCTTTCGATTCATCCAATTAGAATCATCAATCATTAAGACAATTATAATTGGTCCCAAAATCCATCAGTGACACCTAGTAGTATATGGTGGCAACCCATCAAAAGTGAATAGCAAACCTCTCTATACAGCTACCTGTGTGATTGGATTCCTCTATCATGAGTTTCGATGGGATTAGGGTTATGGTAAACTCATCAAACCCAATACTTATCATATGAATGAATCATTCGATTCGAGTCCAATGTGAAATACTAATAGAACCTCCTTTCTATTATTTCATACTACCATAGCTATGGTTTTAGGACTCATTCTTATGTTCATCATAGGACTACTCCTCTACCGAGGTTGATAGATTCCATCTTGGAGCGATCCAATTCCTATAATGAACATGCTATAGCCAATATACATCTCAAGGTTCCGAATGGCTATCAATTGAAGGAACCAGATTTTTAATTTTACCTCTCCACTATAAGGGGTAAACCTTACAGCAGGACATCCTTGTAATCAGTTCATGTGATCATAATTTTTAATTTTAAATTTAATAATTAGATTTTAAATTAGATCTAATCTAAAAAATAATCTAAACATACACCTATAATCACATAATAATCAATCTTGCTCTGATACCAATTGAAGGAACCAGATCTAGGGTTTCAAGGCTAGAACTTGAAACCTTTTCAAGATCAGAAAGTAGAAGACTGAAATAAATCAAAATTTATTTATAAAATTAGAGAAGATCCTAGATCTAAAATCCTATTACATGATTTTTGCATGAGATTAAATTAAAAATTAAAAACATAAGAAAGAAGAAAAGGTGTTGATCGCATCAACACAGATCTACACTAGATCTATTGTAGGTATGTAATAGAGGATCAGAACTATATTGCCTGTGCAAGCTAGACATTCTAACTTGTTGATCTAGACTTAAGGATGAAGCTTTGAGCTGCACATGTGTTCGACTTCTACGAGATGTCTACATGAGTCCACGAATCCTGATCAAAAGTTCGATCTTCAAAAATTAGCACAGTATGCTAGTATTATGATGATTCTTCTTTGACGATCGATTCGGTGCTCCCTTCTTCAAGGTTTGGACTCTTTAAAGATTAGAAGGAAGAGAAGAGACTTTAGATCTAAGACACTCTCAAAAAGAAATCTCAAAGATGGAGGAAATGGGATGAATAGAAGAAATCCTAGAAGAAGATCCTCTTCTTCTTCTTTCTTCTCTCACCTAGACACCTAGATTGGTGTCTATGAAAACCTAATGCCCAAGAAGTTTTTCCCTCTGATTTTCATATGCCCAAAATCTCACTCATTGGTCTAGAATTCATGAAAAAATCAGCCCAAAATTTATTTTGAATAATAAGATATGGAGAAGTCTTGTCAAGGTCAAATACCTAGACAAGGTAGGTTCAATTAAGGCAATAAGTTGGGATGCCCAACACTTGGGTACCCCCTCCTTTCTTCCAGCCATGTGTTTGGATTTGATGCCTTAAATTTGACCTACAGCAAAAGAGAATCAAATCATCAAGCAGTCGAGCTAACTCGAATACTGGGTCGAGTCAGCCTAGGTTGAGATCGGACTGGCTCGATTGCTGGCTCGGATACAGGGTCAAGTCGGCTCGAGCTGTGATCAAGTCAGCTCAAACTACAATCGAGCCAGCCCTCTCAGGTAGATAGAAAGCAACAGTTTAGATGAGACACAGTCAAGCCATCTCAATCCATGATAGAGCTGGCTCTATGGAGATGAACAAAATAGGATGGGATTTCTATTTAGACTCAAATTATGATTAATCCAAAGGATCTATGAGAGTTATGTATGGACCATAGGATCCAGCGGCCATGAAGGGCTGTGATCATGATATAAAGATTAAAAAATATTTCAAGACTCCATCAAGATCATGTTCGACTCATATTAGGAGAAAGATCCCTGTTAGGACTCTTATGAACTGCTGAGAAGTGGATTTTTATCCTATTTAAAGAACTGAGATGCTGTGGAGCAGGAGGTGGCACGTGTGGCATCAGAGGCACGTAGAGAGGCTTAGGTAGCCATCAAGAGAAGCTCAGTAGAGTACCGAGTACGTGCAGCCCATAAGAGAGAAGTAATAGGTGCATAGCATCCGGCATGGAGGCTGTAAGGGCAGAGAATCTTGTAGCTTCTGAGAGTCTCCTTAGAATTCTGAGAGAGCTTTTGTAAGGGTAGCTTCTAGTTAAGAGAGATTTGTGTACAGTGAATTAAGAGTGGATGTTCTCCTCTTATACTTTTTTTTTTATCTCTTTTATAGTGAAGCTTCCCATGGAGGCAAGCCGTTGGACTGATCCACGTACTTGATTGTGTTTTTATTTTATTTTCTTCTTTCTTCCTATCATAATATCTTGGTACTAGATCATTAACAAAATGATATCAGAGTAGCTGATATCCTAATAGATTGGTATCAGAGCAGACAGTACCAGAGCACAGATTGTAGTAGTGGATAAAGATTGAAGAATATGAAGAAAACTAGTGCAATCAAGGTAGAGATCAACAAGTTTGATGGGAAGGATAATTTTTTCTTGTGGCAAGCAAGGATAAAGAATGTCTTCATCCAACATGGGTTGATTGACACTCTCTTGAATGATGAGATACCAGCTATTATGGAGGTGAAGGATTGAAAGTGGATCCAGATGCAGGCGATGAGCACAATCCACTTATATCTAGCGGATGATGTCGTGATACATGTGCTTGGCAGGACTTCCCCGATGGTGCTATAGTCGAAGCTTGAGGAGTTGTACATGGTGAAGTCTCTCACCAGTATACTATTTCTTTAGAGGTAGTTCTACTAGCTGTGGATGGATGAAGGCCAGAGCGTGTGGGAGCATCTATCCAACTTTCAGAAGATCCTCACCATGTTATGAAAATTAATTTCATACACAGACCAGCATGGCCGCTAGTGATTAGCCAAGCAACAAAGAAGAACTCCTTAGAGATTACTATGGAAGCATGATCAATGGATTCAAGGAATAGAGAAGAAGACTAGCAGAAATTTTTAGGAGAAAAGATTTTTATTTCAATGAATTCAGCATCATATTCAACCTTAACCTATTTTGAGTATATGTACTTTTTAAAAGGATCAAGTTCCAAGCTCATAGTAAAACTTTTCAAATCCAAAACAACCCACGTACATAAAACATACCCATGAAAATTGAGCCAGCTCAATTTCTAACTAGGCCGGCTTAGTTTCTGATTGAGCCGGCTAACCTGCAACTAGGTCGACTCAGTCTGAGACTAAGCCAACCCAATTATGTACCATGCTAATAGCCCAAAAATACTGTTTAATTTCTATCTGAATTTTCTTTTGAGACATAGCCAATCCAGTCCTAGACTGAACCAACCCAGTTCCCAACTTAGCCGACCCAATCTCAGGGTGAGCTGGCTAAGTTTCTGAACTTTGCTACCCATGCTGATTTCTCTTTTGGCTTGCTCTCATCTTCCCATGACCTGTCAACTCATGTTCCCTAGACTTAGGAGCACTACTTTTGAGCTCACATTCTTCACCTTGGTGCTTCCAAGTCCTTGTATACTCATCTCTTCCTTGCAAACCCATCCATGCCACACATATCTGTAAACTATCTCTAGAGAGTGTCTTTATAAGTGCATCGGACTGATTCTTCTTTGTATGGACATTTATCAATTTCACTTTACCTTTCTCCATCAGCTCTCTGATCTTGTGATACCTTACGTCTATATGCTTTATGCATGCATGATAGACTAGGTTCTATGCAAGCAGTAGAGCATTCTGACTATCACTGTATAATTTAACCTTGCTCTGCTCCACCCCCATCTCAACAATCAGCCTCCTAAGCCAAAGTGATTCCTTTGTAGCCTTAGTAATGCCAATGTACTCGACCTCTATGGTAGACAAGACCATGATTGGTTGATGGGTTGATCTCCAAGATATCGGTCTACCATATATGCAGAAGAGATATCTAGTAGTAGACATCTTTGTATCAAGATAATCTGCATAATTCGTATCTACAAATCCTTCCAAGGGATCCGAACCTCTATCTTCAAATCCTCTCAGCTGCCCACCAAACACCAAACTATAATCCCTTATTCCCTATAGATACCTTAATATCCACTTCAATGCTTTTCAGTGTTCCTTTATGGGGTTAGCCATATATCTACTAACCAAGCTCACTACATGTGCTATATCTGATCTACAGCACACCATAGTGTACATCACACTGTCTGCAGCATTTGCATAAGAGACTTCATCCATGTACTCTCTCTCTTCTTCTGACTGGAGACTTTGATACTTGAAAAGAGATATATGGCTCGATAATAGTGTCTCTATAGGTTTGACCTTCTCCATCCCCAATCTTTTTAAAACTTTCTGGATATATCCTACTTATAACAAATGGAGCACTCTTTTGCACCTATCTCTGCAAATCTCGATCGCAAGAATTTTTAGTGCTGGATCCAGATCTTTCATCTCAAATTCAGTTGATAATGCCCTTTTTAGCCCTTTTACAGCCTTCATACTCTTGCTGGCTATGAGCATATCATCAATATTCAATAGCAGGTATAGGGCATCCTTCACATCTATATCCTTGACATAGACACAACTATCATGTTCACATCTGACAAATTTCAGGCTTAAAACAAAGCTATCAAATCTGTGATACCACTGACGAGGAAATTATTTTAGATCATATAGTGATCTCTTCAATAAACACATCTTTTCCTCCTATCCAATCTCCATGAAACCATCTGACTACTTCATATAGATTCTTTCCTCCAATGTGCCATGAAGGAAGGCCATCTTCATATCCATCTATTCCAACTCCATGTTGTACTATGCCATCAATTATAGCAAAATCTAAATAGATGTATAACGTACCATAGGAGAGAAAACTTCTATAAAATCTATCCCTTCTCTTTATGAGTATCTCTTTGCTACCAGCCTTGCCTTGAATCTGACTCCATTTTATTCTGAAGGTGCTTCCTTCTTTATGAATATCCACTTTGAGCCAATAGGTCAAGCATCTTCTAGAAGATCCAACAGCTGCCATATCTGATTTTTATTCAGTGATTCCATCTCCTCCATCATGGCCTGCATCCATGACTCATGGTCTTCACTCTCTATGGCCTTTGCATAATTCTCTGGATCTACATTAGTAGTGATGAGTGCATAGGAGATAACCTCATCAATGCCATATCTGACTGGCCTTCTAACAGTACGCTAGGGCTTGTGCAAAGCCACTCCCACTAGGACATCTCTACTTGAATCTGTGACTGATCTTACACATCTGTCTGAACTACTAGTCCTCTATGCTAATGTTCAATCTGAGATAAAACTTTTCTACCTAGCTCCACCTCAACAGGAATACTCCTATAAGTAGATGTAAGCTGCATGCTATCATTCTTTAACTGGCCACTGCTGTTCACCTTTGTTTTTCCAATTGCTCCTTTACTCACATGCCTCTCTAAGATGCTCTTTTCATCAAAAATGACATCCCTACTGATCACTACTATTTGTGCTTTAGGATATCATAGCAGGTATCCCTTGACTCCTTGTGGATACCCTATAAATGTCATCTTTTGAGATTTAGGATCCAACTTACTTCTCTTAGTTGCCTACACATGTGCATAGGCTGTGCAACCGAAGACCTTCAGGTGGCCAAGCTCCACCTTTCCACTCCAGACCTCTTCTAGAATGCCTCCATTTAGCTTGCGGTGATGGGACCTATTGATAAGAAAATAAGAAAAAATTAAACCATCACCCCAAAAGGATTTTGGAAGTGATGTCTGCTGTCTTAAACTCCATGCCTTCTCGATCAATGTTCGGTTCATCCTTTTCGCGACACCATTCTGCTGAAAAATCATCTTCACTATGTAAATATCATTTTCCTCATAGTACCTTTTGAACTTTAGGCTTGTATATTTCACTCCATTATCCGATCTCAGATACTTCACCTATCTTCCTGACTCCTCAACTTCAGCTCACTAGGCTCTAAATAGGGCAAACACTTCTGACTTTTCTTTGATCAAATAAACCCACACCTTCCTTAAGAAGTCATCAATGAAAGTGATAAAATATTTTATCTTAGCTCTAGCTGATACAAGAGCTGGTCCCCATACATCTGAGTGCACTAAATCTATCACTCCTTCACTATGCTTGATACTTTTGGCAAACTTCACCCTATGCTATTTACCAAAGATGCATGGATCACATAAATCTATGTCCTCCTTCTTCAGGGCTGGGATCATCCATGTTCTACTGAGTTCAGTGACCCCTCGGTTACTCATATGACCCATCCAATAGTGCCATAGCCGATATAAGAGCTGCTCCTATGCCACTGCTAGCACCTCTATACTATCTTTTACCACTGATCCTTTCATTCTATTAAGATTGTTGCTCAGTCTTCTACCTTTCATCACCACCAAAATTCTCTTAAATATTTTCAGACATCCACACCTAACCTGGCTACTAAAAGCATAATCCTGCTCCTCCAAGTAGCCCAAAGAAATTAAATTCTTTTTCAATTTTGGTACATGCCTGATATTTGATAATGTATGAATGATCCCATTGTACATCCTCATCCTAGTTGAGCCAACTCCTGCTACTCTACATGGATGATAATCTCCAAGGCTGACACTTGTTCTATCGATTTTTTGATAGGTAGGAAACCACTTCTAATGAGAAGTATAGTGGTGAGAGCATGCTGAGTCTAATATCCATATAGTATCGCACTCTATGGATCCATCTGATATAACTAGTAGATCTTCTCCATTGCTCACCGAAGCTATATCATCAGTCTTGCTGCCGTTCCCATTTTCTAATCTCAAAAGAGGACAATCTCTCCTCAGGTGTTTAGACTGATGATATTTATAATATTTCAATATCTTCCACTAATCTCGAGACTTTGATCTGCCTTTGAATTTTTCTCTTATCTTTTCCTTCGATCTTTTCTATCTTTCATTCATAGCTAAGATCTTAGTCTTGGGATCTCCCTTGCAGATCTTTTCTCTCTATTCATTCGATCTAAGCACATCAATAACTTCTTCATAGTTTAGGATCTTCTTTTCATAAAATAGAGTTGTTATGAGACCATCATACAAATCTGAAAGAGAACAAAGCAGCAGCAACATCCGATCTTCCTCATCAATCTTCACATCCAAACTCATCACCCTAGAACACACTTGATTGAACCTTTGGATATGTGCAACAAGATCTCCACCTTTGGGCATGCTCAGACTATACAGTTGTTTCTTCAATCATAGCTTATTTGTCATGTTCTTTTCCATGTCTGTGTTCTCCAATCTCATCCAGAGCTCCTTTGCCGTGATCTTAGTGCAAACATCGGATAGCACCTGATCGACCAAGCACATTCTAATTATACTAAAAGTAATTTCCTCCAACTCTTTTCAATCCTCAGCACTGATCTTTTCTGGCCTTTCTCTTATCAAAATCTTATAGATACTCTGCTGAACCAACAAGTCTTTTACCTTTTGCTACCACAAGATAAAGATCTCATTGCCATCGAACTTCTCAAAATCCATCGAGTCCACTTGATCCCATGACTTTAAGCAAGTCAAGAACAAAACCCAAACACTCTTTCACAATCACACACCAATAAAACTATCCTTCAAAGAAGATCTAAATGCTCTAGATCCTCTTTTCAATCTTCCGTATCACCATTCCTCTGTGTAACAAATCTCCACCTCAATCTAGAGATAACCATGAAGAAAACAAAAAGTTTTTTAGGATAAAACTTGGTGCAATAGATCCTAGATGTAGAAACCTTAAGTATCTTCCTTCCATGTGATACCACTCTGATACCAATTATTGTAAAAATTAATTCCACACATGGACCGACGTGGTCGCTGGTGATCAACCAAGCAATAAGGAAGAACTCCTTAGAGATTACTGTGGAAGCACAATCAATGGATTCAAGGAATAGAGAAGAAGAGTAGTAGAGATTTTTGGGAGAACAAAGTTTTATTTCAATAAATTTAGCATCATATACAATCTTAAACTATTTTTAATATATGTATTTTTCAAAAGGATCAAGCTCCAAGCTTATAGAAAAACTTTTCAAACTCAAAACAACCCACGTACATAAAAACATACATGCGAAAACTGAGCCAGCTCAATTTCAGACTGAGTCGGCTAACCTATGACTGGGTCGGCTCAGTCTAAGACTGAACCGATCCAGTTGTGTGCCGTGTCAATAGCTCAAAAATACTACTTTCTATCTTGGTTTTTCTCTGAGACATAGTCGATCTAGTCCTAGTTTGAGCCGATCCAATTTTTAACTTAGTCGATCCAATCTCTGGATGAGCTAGCTAAGTCTCTGAACTTTGCTACCTAGGTTGATTTCTCTTCCAGCTTGCTTCTATCTTTCCATGACTTGTCATCTCATATTTTCAAGGCTTGGGAGCACCACTTCTGAACTCACACACCAATCTCCTCAGCGTTGGTGAAAAAGTTGAGGAGAAGATCAGGGCATTGGTCTTACTAGGTCGCTTTCTCCTTCATATAAGTCCTTAATGATTGCTCTTCTTATGAAAAAGAGCACCACCAAGATGGATGAGGTCACTGTAGTGATACTCCAGAATGAGGTTCTCAGATGGAAGAATCTAGCTTCAAGCTCAGATGGCAGTAGCTCAGCTTTAGCGATTTCTAGAGTAGGAGGTAGTAGATAGAGTGATAGAGAATTACGAGGAGGATGATCCAGATCTAAGACAAGAGATCAAAGCAAGATCAAATGCTATAGGTGCAACGAGTTGGGGCATCGTGTCAAGGATTGCCCACAACTCAAGGATTGGATGAGGGCTACTATAGTGATGGCTAGTAGCGAGTTATAGGATGATGTCCTAGAGACATCTAAAGAGGTATCTACTTCTTTTCAGTAGTGAATTTTAGATTTTGCATGCACATATTATGTTTGTTGCTGAGAGGAGCAGTTTGACTCCTTAGAGAGTAGTGAGGAAACTATTTATCTATTAGATGGATCGAGTTGAGCAATCAAAAGCATCAAGATGGTCAGGTAGAGGACAAATGATGATGTAGCGAGGAGATTAGGGGAGGTCAAATACATACTCGATTTTAGAAGAAATCTTATCTCATTGAGCAGACTGAATTCAAAGGGCTATAGGTGGGTAGTTGATGATGGAATCCTAAAGATCATGCATGGTGATAGGATGATATTGGAGGAGAAGAAGAGGATGAGAGGATGTTACTATCTAGTAGAGAACCTAGTATGAGGTATAGCTTCAGGAGCCAGAGGAAGTTCACTACGAGGTGGAGCTCTAGGTGGAAGTGGATCGAACATGAGATGAGAGACTCGAAAGGATGAGAGGAAACATTGCAGAGTGAAGTTCTTATTACTACAGAAGACTTCTCTGAGCAGGTCTTTGGTTAGAGTGGACACAGCCATTGACGTAGGTGGGATCGAGCGGCCTAGCTTGACTCCCATATTTGCCCATCCATGATCAGTAGGCATGCCCTAGGGTATGAAGGTAAGATGGATCACAAGCTCTCAAAGTTAGGTGAAGACTGAATGTCAAGTCGAGATGGAGATTGTTAGGATTTGACGCCATAAATTTGACCCACAGCATAGGAGAATCAAATCTTCAAGTAGTCGAGCTGCCTCGAATATGGGGTCGAGTTGGCTTAGGCTAAGATCGAGTCATCTCGAACCATAATCAAGCCAGCCCTTTCAGGTAGATAGAAAGTAGGAGTTTGAGCAAGACACGATCGAGCTAGCTCGACCCCTGATAGGGTCAGCTCGACGGAGATGAACAAAACAGGATGGGATTTCCTATTTAGACTCAGATTATGATTAATCTAAAGGATCTACAAGAGTTACGTATGGACCATAGGATCCGATGGCCACGGAGGGCTGTGGTCATGATCTAAAGATTGAAAAACATCCTAAGACTCCATCTAGATTATGTTTGACTCATATTAGGAGAAAGAGCCCTATTAGGACTTTTGTGAACTACTGAGAAGGGGATTCTCATCCTATTTAAAGAACTAAGGTGCTGTAAAGTAGGAGGTGGTGCGTGTGGCATGAGAGGCACATAGAGAGGCTTAGGCAGCCATCGAGAGAAACTTGGTAGAGTGCCAAGTACATGCAGCTCGTAAGAGAGAGAAGTAATAGGTGCATAGCATCCGACGTGGAGGCTATGAGGACAGAGCATCTTGTAGCTTCTGAGGATCTTCTTGAGATTTTGAGAGAGCTTTTATGAAGGTAACTTCTTATTGAGAGAGATTTGTATATAGTGAGTTGAGAATGGATGTTCTCCTCTTGTACTTATTTTTTTCTCTTTCATAGTGAAGCTTTGCATGCCACATGGAGGCAAGCCTTTGGATTGATCCATGTACTTGATTGTGTTCTTATTTTATTTTCTTCTTTCATCTTGTCATAATATCCCGATACTAGATCCTTAATAAAGTGGTATTAGAGTAGTTGATATCCCAACACTATGGACCACCACAAATTAGTGCACAAAATTGTTCTTTTCCATTGTAGAAAACTAGAGAAACTAGAGATTAGGCGGCAAGCATGGGAATGAGTTTTGGTTTCTCAAAACTTTATCTTATAGAATTTTAAATCTAAACCAAATACCTTTTTTGACTTGATCCATAACTAATTGCCTTATAAGAAAGAAAGGAGAAGAGCTTGGGTGCATGGGGACTCTTTTAGGACATGAATAATTCACATAAAACCAAAGAAGGGGCATGGGGTTGGCGTGCAGACTCATATGGCTCAAGGGAAGTGAATCCTAGTCATACTAGGATTTCTATTTTGACTTGATCCAATATGGTTTCTCAAATCAAATTAAACTAGAAGCAAATCAACCTAATTAAATTAGATCCTAACCTTATTAAGAACCTAATTAAATCAAATTAAATTAGATCTAAATTTAAATTAATTTTCTAATTAAATTAGAAATTGGGTTGACCTAAGTCCTAATTAAACTAGGACTAGTTCTTTCTTGCAATTAGCTTATCTAATAAACTAATTGAACTTGATCCAATCAAGCTCAAATCTAATTTAATTAAATCATATTTAATTAGACTTAATCTAAGCCCTCTAGCTTAATCAAATTAAGATAATTAACAATCCAATTGCTAATCGATCTTCCTGCAACACTTAAACTTGGTTAAACATCAATCATATTAATCGTTTAACCCTAAAATGATTTTTAATCATTGATCAACCATCCAATCAGAGCGTGAACTCTAATGTGTGTGATCCTACAGATCCGAACCTTAGCCAGTAGCATAAGAATACATTGTTAGGATTTGATGCTCCAAATTCGATCTACAGTAGAGGAGAATCAAATCATCAAGCAGTCGAGCTAGCTTGGATATGGGGTTGAATAGGCTTGGACTGAAATCAAGCCGGTCCTCTCAGGTAGATAAAAAATAGAAGTTTGAGTGAGATGCAGTCGAGTCAGCTCGACTTCTGATAGAGCCGGCTAGATGGAGACGAACAAAATAGGACAGGGTTTTTTGTTTGGATGCGATTGTGATTAATCCAAAGGGTCTACGAGAGTTGCGTATGGACCATAGGATCCAGTGGTCATGGAGGGCTGCAGTCATGATCTAAAGATTAAGAAACATTCTAAGACTCGATCAAGATCATGTTCGACTCATATTAGAAGAAAGAGCTCCATTAGGACTCCTATGAACTACTGAGAAGAGGATTCTAATCTTATTTAAAGGATTAAGGTACTATGGAGCAGGTGGTGGCACGTGTGGCATGAGACGCATGTAGAGAGGCTCAAGAAGCCATTGAGAGAAGCTTGATAGAGTATCGAGTACATGCAGCCCGCGAAAGAGAGAAGTAATAGGTGCATAACATCCAGTGTGGAGGCTGTACAGGCAGAGCATCTTGAAGCTTCTGAGGGTCTCTTTAGGATTTTGAGAGAGTTTTTATAAGCATAGCTTCTAGTTGAGAGAGATTTACATAAAGTGAGTTGAGAGTGGGTGTTCTTCTCTTATACTTATTTTTCTCTTTCATAGTAAAGCTTTGCATACCCCATGGAAGCAAGCCCTTAGGTTGATCCATGTACTTGATTGTATTCTTGTTTTATTTTCTTCTTTCTTTCTACCATAATATCTCGATACTAGATCCTTAACAAAGTGGTATCAGAGTAACTGATATCCTAATAGATTGGTATCAGAGCTCGACAATATCAGAGCATAGATTGGAGCAGTGGATAGAGATTGAAGAATATGGAGAAGACAAGTACAAGCAAGGTGAAGATCAATAAGTTTGATGGGAAGGATAATTTCTTCTTATGGCAAGCAAGGATAAAGGATGTCCTCATCCAACATGGGTCGATCGATGCTCTCTTGAATGACGAGATGCTATCTACCATGCAGGTGAAGGATTGAAAGTAGATCTAGATGCAGGCAGTGAGCACAATCTGTTTGTACCTAGTGGATGATGTCGTGATCCATATGCTTGATGAGATTTTTACGATAGTGCTATGGTCGAAGCTTGAGGAGTTATACATAGTGAAGTCGCTCATCAATATGCTATTTTTTTGGAGGCAATTCTACCAGCTATGGATGGACGAAGGCTAGAGCATGTGGGAGCATCTATCCAACTTCTAGAAGATCCTCACCCACTTTCTTAGGGCATTGGTCTTGCTAGCATCACTTGCCCCTTCATATGAGTCCTTGATGACTGCTCTTCTAGTGGAAAAGAGCACCATCAAGATGGATAAGGTCACTTTAGCGATACTCTAGAATGAGGTTCTTAGGAGGGAGAACCCAGCTTCGAGCTCAGATGGCGGCAACTCAGCTTTGACGATTTATGGAGGAGTAGGAGGTAGAAGATGGAGTGGCAGAGGATCGCGAGAAGGATGATCTAGATCCAAGACAAGGGACCAAAGCAAGATCAGATGCTACAAGTGCGACGAGTTGGGGCATCGAGTCAAGCATTGCCTATAACTCAGGGATCAAATAAGGGCTACTACAATGATGGTAAGTAGTGAGTCAGAGGATGATGTCCTGAAAATATCTGATGAGATATCTATTTCTTTTCAGTAGTGAATTTTAGATTCTGCATACATATATCATGTTAGTTACAGAGAGGAGTAGTTTGACTCCCTAGAGTGTAGTGAGGGCACTGTTTATCTACCGAATGGATCGAGCTATGCAATCAGAGGCATCAGAATGGTCAGCTGGAGGATACATGATGGTGTAGCAAGAAGATTGGGAAAGGTTCGATACATACCCAATTTTAGGTGGAATCTTATCTCACTGAGTAGACTAAATTCAAACAACTATAGGTGGGTGGTTGGTGATGGAATCCTGATGGTCATGCATGGCGATAGGGTGATATTGGAAGAAAATAAGAGGATGAGAGGACATTACTATCTGGTAGGGAGCCTAGTGCGAGGTGGAGCTTCAGGAGCCAGAGGGATCCTAGTGCAAGATGGAGCTCCACTTAGAGGTGGATCGGGCACGAGATGAAAAACTCGGAAGGATGATAGGCGACGTCGCAGAGTGAAGTTCCTATTGCCATAGGAGACTTCTCCGAGCAAGTCTTTGGTCTGAGTGGACACAGCCATTGATGGACGTGGGATCGAGTGGCGTGACTTGACTCCTACATTTGCCCATCTATGATCAACAGGCGTGCCCTAGGGCATGGGGGCAACATGGATCACAAGCTCTCAAAGTTAGATGGAGGCCGAATGTCCAGTCAAGGTAGAGATTGTTAGAAATTGATACCTCAAATTCGATCTACAATAGAAAAGAATCAAATCATCAAGCAGTCGAGCTGGCTTGGATATAGGGTCGAGTCAACTCAGGCTAAGATCATGATGGATCGAATCATAATCTAGCTGGCCCTCTTAGGTAGATAGAAAGTAGAAGTTTGGATGAGACACAGTCAAGCCAGCTTGACTCTTGACAGAGCTGGCTCAATGGAGACGAATAGAACAGGATGGGGTTTTCTATTTGAACTTAGATTATGATTAATCCAAAGGATCTATGAGAGTTTCATGTGAACCATAGGATCCAGTGGCCATGGAGAGCTACGATCATGATCTAAAGATTGAAAAATATTCCAAGACTATAACAAGATCATGTTCGACTTATATTAGAAGAAAGAGCCCAATTATGACTCCTATGAGCTGTTAAGAAAAGGATTATCATCCTATTTAAAGGACTGAGGTGTGTGGAGTAGGTGGTGGTGCATGTGACGTGAGAGGAATGTAGAGAGGCTCAGGCAGCCGTTAAGAGGAGTTTGGCAGAGTGCTGAGTATGTGTAGCCTATGAGAGAGAGAAGTAATAGGTGCATAGCATCCGGCATAGAGGCTATGAGAGCAGAACATCTTGTAGCTTCTGATGGTCTCCTTGGAATTCTAAAAGAGCTATTACGAGGGTAGCTTCTAGTTGAGAGATATTTATGTACAGTGAGTTGAGAGTGGGTGTTCTCCTCTTGTACTTATTTTTCTCTTTCATAGTGAAGCTTTGCTTGACCTATGGAGGCGAGCCCTTGAGCTGATCCACGTACTTGATTATATTCTTATTTTATTTTCTTCTTTCTTCCTACTATAATATCTTGATACTAGATCTTTAAATAAAGTGGTATTAGAGTAGTTGATATTCCAACAAAAATTTTTATACCAATCGAAATGACCGTCTAGCAATGGTACTCGACGGTCGGATAGGTTGAATATGTAGAATAACATCCTTAGAATCCATATGGATATAGTTTCCATATAATTTATCCTTTTGACCAAAATGCTTGTAGGATACCTCAGAGTTCAACTATCAACTATGATCAGGCTATCCATATTGTATTTCAAAATACCAAATTGATCTCATGGATTATCTTGGCCAAGGTTTTACTATATTGAAATACAGTGATACATTCTTCTCCAACTCTTGGAGTGGTCAATCCCATCTTAATCACACACCGACTTCACAAGTACTTGACTCTACCCAAAAGCCTTTCATTACTAAATTAAAAATTCAATTAGTCCGATATCAAAGCACAGTGAGTTGCTTGCAAGCCACTGAGGTGATCTCAGATCTAAGGGACACTTATTCGTATATCCCATCAAAGACATTCTCGATAGTAAAATGCTCTAAAATTGGTCATGTTCAATGATGATGTACTATTACATCTCATATGTATGCCATATCAATATCTCCACACTCCTTAGTTAAGAGGACAACCAACCTATATGGCACATAGTGACCAATGCTCGATAGACGCTCTCATCCTTATTAATAGCCTATCATTTGATCGTGAACAATTTTAAAGACTAATTAATAAATCCTCCCTTTATCAAATCTAAATATTCCTAAGGACTTCATCATAACAATGGAGTTTGTTAGAAGATGAAAACTTTATGATGAAAATGCCAAAATAATTATTTTATTCATTAATAAATTAATTATAATTATAATATAGCTCAATCGTCCATAGACTGATGATTGGCTTTGGGACATATTTTTCAACAACATATGCATAGTACATGCACCATCCTATGATCTAGAGAATTCTCGATCTAGATCCAATGGCGAGGATTCTTTTCTAATATGATTCGAATTTCATCTCCTCCTTAGTGCGCGATCGGACGGCTGCATGCATCCCAGGCATTGATTGAATGGTTGATATAAGATCTAGTGGTGATTAAGCTCTCCAGCATGCAATCTAATAGCTTTGGATGCTCCAAAGCTTCAATCGGATGGCCATCATTCAATCTGACTAGGAAAAGGATTTTAGAATGATTTTTGATGGAATCGACAGCCCAGAACCACCCGATTGCATGATCCAATGACCAAAATTTAATCCAACTTGATCCGGGCTATTATATGTCAATTTTTGGTATTTTTTGGACCATTTGATCAAGATCTGATGGCTAGAACTCATGGAACTACATAGAATTCAATCTAGGAACTCTTTGAATCCGATTTTCATGGGATTTCTTCATATTTTTAGATCAAAACTCTTCCTTCATCCCACATTGCTTAGGAACAAAGGATCCAACCCACCAACACCTATTTAAGAACCCTCAGGCCATCAAATCAAAGCATCTTCAATCATGGAAAATGATGGTATAGGTTAGAGCCATGCTTAGGATTCAAGATTGCTTTAAGGTAGATGGTGACAAGAGGAAAGCTGTCTTCTACACCATCTCAATGCCAACACCGATCCAAAATCAGGATCAACTATTTTTAATTTTTTTTAAATTTATGTATTTAAATTTTGAATTGAATTAATGTAAAATTTATTTTTTTGCTCTTTAACTTTATTGCAAATTTAATTTTTACTTTTTAATTTTATTGCAAGTAGATGCTAAGATCTAACTAGTAGATCTTAGTACCAAGTTTAATTTTTTATACCTTGTAAATTCTCTTTTTTGTTTATAATTTTATTTTTTGACTTTAATTTTTTTTCTAAATATTTTTTTATAAAAGTCAAAGATTTCAAAATTAAAACATTACCTTCTCTATGGATTCAACGTGACTCGCTACTATTTATGTGCTTTTAATTATTTTAAGAAGTTAGAATTAAACTGATAAATATAGTATCCTAACGACAACATCGTGCTCTTATCATACACCAAAATTCTATCTTCTAGCCATTCAAAATTCTGAGGTGTATATTGGCTATAGCATGTTCATTGTAGAAATTGGATCGCACCAATAGAGGATCTATTAACATCGGTAGAGGAGTAGTCCTATGATGATCATGAAATCGAGTTCCTAAGCTAATGGCTATGATAGTATGAATTACTAGAAAGAAGTTTCTATTAGGATTTCATATTAGACTCAAATCAAATGATTTATTCATATGCTGGGTGTTAGTTCTGATGAGTTCACTTTGATCTTGATCCTGTCGGGGCTCATGATAGAAGAACTCAGTCACACAGGTAGTTGCACTGAGAGATTCATATTTGATTTTGATGGATTGCCACCACATACTGCTACATGTCACTGATGAATTTTAGGATTAATTAAAATTATCTTGATAATTGATGATTCTAATTAGGTGAATCAGAAGAGTTCTGGTCCATCAAAAGGTATTTCGATAATATCGATGATGAAGATTGCAACATGTCCCATTACTATATAGAATTGAACTTAACTAGGTCATACAAATAAGGGTTAGGATTTGGATATCATCAATTAGGCTAATCTAGTTTGATTGATTTGGATTAGATCCAATCATGTTCTAGAAAATCATGCTAGCATATGATTGAGCCTGATTTTTTTCTTTTGTAGTCTTTCTAGTTCGTCTCGACTAAGTCAAATTGGATTTGACTCACTTAAAAAATCTATATGGGTTTATCCTGGTCTGACTAGACCTTGTCTTGGTCAAATCAAGGCTTGTCGTAAAGAAAAGGGCTTGTCTTAATCCCATAGGATGGGAATAGGGCAAGGGTCAAAGGTTGACCCGTAATGCAGGAATGAAGGGAGAGGGGCGTGCGCCCCCTGCAGAAATTCTAGGGATGCATGCCACCTTGGTTTTTGGAATGAAGAGAATGGTTCATGCCACCTTTGAATGTGTGCCCCTTTTGGATTAAGTGGAGGAGTTCCATTCGAATGGGATTTGAAAGGGTCAAATGAACTTGATGAGATCAAATACCCGAAGATAAAGCCTTGTGCCAAGCACTTATGCTCATCCATTGTTGGCAACATTTTTAGTATTTTTTGGGTGACAAAACCTGATGGGGATCAGGTGTTTGGCATGGAGGATCTGATAGGAGTCCAAATAAATCAAGCAAACTAGTTGCTTGATGGATTGGGACTCTGGGGTTGTCATAGGGGTCTATATAAAGATCCTACGCCCTTGGGTCTTCTAATGCCTCTAATCCCATGCCTAAAGGCTGCTTCTCTCACCCTCCTCATGCCACCTTCTCCTACTCTCCCTTTTATCTGCACCCAAGAAGTTGGACATTTTAGTGCAGAAAAGTTGAAATTTTGTTGAAGCAAAAATCAGTTCGACAAAACCCTATTTATGAGACGGACGTGATGATGCTAAAGATCAGATCTTTGGCTCTCAAAGTTGAGATTAGATTTGATCTTTGGAGATCATATCTAGAAGGAGACAGTATCTAGATCTGATCTGAGTGGACTTTGGTAGGGGTCGGGTGCATGCATGGCTAGATCCAAATCCTTCGGGTGCTGTCAGATCATCAGTAAGGTAAACTGTTTACCCTAGCAAGGTAACATTCAATTTTATATATTTTATTTTAATTTTAGATTTTGCTATCATATCATTCCAATCAAATTTGAGAACTCTCAAATCTAACTAGATCATTAGAAAAATTTTTAAAATTTTTACTTCAGATCTGGTCAGATCAGCTCGATCCTATGGCAGAAAAACTAGATTTTTTTAGATATGACAGTCAAAGAGTTTAGCTTCACAAAAAATGTGGATGAACCATGTGTTTATAAGAAGGCTAGTGAGAGTGCCATAGTCTTTTTGGTTTAATATATTGATGACATATTACTTATTGAAAATGATATTTCAATGCTCCAATCAGTTAAGACTTAATTATCAAATAAGTTTTCTATGAAAGATTTGGGTGAGAGGTCCTATATTCTTAAAATAAAGATTTATAGAGATAGATTTAATAGGATGCTAGGCTTGTCCCAATCTAGGTACATTGACTTAGTATTGAAGAGATTCAACATGGAGAAAAGTAAAAGAGGCTACTTGCCCATTAGTCAAGTCATGCATTTCTCTAAGAATATGTTGATGGAAAATGTGTAGGATTAAAGGCATGCTTTTTGAAACTTTTTAAAAATAAATATGCAGTGAAAGCTAAAATTAATCTAATATTAATTTAAGGCATGGTATAATCAGATCATATAACCCTACACATGGATCTAGACAAGCTAATATGTTATATAAAAATAAATGCATTCGATCAGCAAATCATATTTGCTGATTGATATGTATTCACAACACAATAACTGAGTGCAGGTAGTCGACCTCCATGATCCGAATCCATAGAAAGAAGCTTTTGTATTGTGCTATAGCTGTACACTTGTTCGGCCTCTATGGTGAGTCCACACGAAGCTCCTGATCCCAACCAGCTCCACCAGAGTGCTAGCTCCTCGTCGGAGCCTTTGATGGCCAATCTTCATCAATCCAATCGATGATCTTCTCCTGATCTTTTGGATGCTCCAGATGGTTAGAAGGTGTACTTTAGAGGATGTTGAGATGGTGTGGAGATTTTGGTGTAAAGATGACACTCACAACTCTCAACTCACCACCCAAACCTTGGGTTGATACCCTAGAACCTCCCACACCTGAAACCCTAGAGACCCCACTCAAAGTTTTTGTGACCAATGAATGTCCTCATGCCCAAGTGAAGCCCATGCCACACTCACTAAGAAACTCCTTTCTCAGCTAGAGGGTACACACACACTTTAAACAATTTAAAGTTTTGCATTTGAAAGGAAGAACCAAAGTGGCGCAAGAAACTTTCTTCATTTGAATTTTCCATGCCCAGAGTGCACCCCTCTTTGCTTTTCTTTCTCCAAGAAATCCCTTCTTGCCACTCTCAATATCTCATGCAAACCCACACACACCCACATGAAAAAACACTTTTAAATGGGCGCTGTTCGATGGCTATTGCATGTGGATTAGATAAGAGGTTTAAACTTGAATTCAAAATTCAATTTGATTCTTATCCACCTCCATCGCCCACCTCTAGGTGATTGATGTGTAGAAGGACTCTCCTTCTACATGCCCACACTCAGAAATGCACAAAAATGCATGTGAGAAATCACAAGGGGGCGTGGCAAGTGGATAAGGATGAGAGGGTTAGGAGGTTTCAACTAAACAACCATCAATTGAATTCAAAATTTAATTTCATTTGAGCTGGTTCAACACTTGGACCAGGTCAAAGAGAGAAAAGAGAGGAAGTGCACACAACTTCTAGGCATGAGAAACTCTTATGCAAAAACAAAAGATACGTGGAGAGGCATGGGTCAAAAATGAGATGGCACAGGGAGATTAGGATTTGAAATTCAAAACTCATTTGACTTGGTCCAAATGGCTTCAACCAAACTAATTTTTTAAACCTAATTAAATTAAGATAAATCTAATCAAATTAGACTTAATCCAATCTAATTAAAATCTAATCAAATTAAAAATTGATTGAATCTAGTCCTGATCAAATCAAGATTGAATCTTCCTTAGCAATTAGGTCATCTCATGACCTAATCGGGTCAAATTCAATTGAATCAAATTCAATCAAATTTGATCGAATCATCATTGCTCAATCAAATTAAGCTAATTAGTAATTAAATTACTAATTAATCCTATAATAAAAATAGATTTCCAATCGGATAGGTGTCTAGGTAATAAAATCCCATCTATATGAAACTCTTGATTGAGGAGTCCCAAACTAGTGGGACTCTTGATCGAAGTATCCCAAACGAATGAAACTCATGATCACAGAGTTTTAGATGAGTGAAACTCTTGATCATAGAGTCTCAGACAACTAAGACTTAGAGTTTCAGTCCAATAGAATCCACGAAGACAAAGTTCCAGTTTAGTGGAACTCTTGGTCATAGAATTCCAGTCCAGTGAAACTCTTGACCACAAAGTCCTAGACCATTAGGACTCTTGATCAGCCATCAAATCAAGTAGAAACTCTTATTGTGTGTGACCCAATTATTTTGAACCCTAATTTGATAGTATAAAAATTAATTTTCAATACCAATCAATGTAACCATCTAGCAATGGTACCCGATATCCAGATAGGTCGAATAGTCGCAATGCAACATTGACGAACCTGTGGTATATGGTTACCATATAATTCATCCCCTTGACCTCAGTGCTCAAAGGGTGATCTAGGATTTATTACCAATCCTAAAAATCATCCACATTGTCTTTCAAAATTTAGTATCCATTGAATGGACCACCCCGATCGAGGTTTTGTTAAATTGAAATACTGTGATGCACTTGCTCTAACACTTGGAGAGGTCAATCCCATCTTCACTCACATACTAACTAAATATGTACTTGACTGCACCTAGTAACCTTCCATCACTGAATTAAAAATTTAGATAGTCTGGTATCAAAGTATAGTGAGTTGTTTGCAAGTCATCGTGGTAACCTCAGGTCTAAGGGATACTTATACCCATATCCTTTGCAAGCAACTCTTGGCAGCAGAAGCTTCACAGTTGGATCACGATCAGTGAAATGTATCCTTATATTTTATCTACATGCCATACCAGTATCTCTATACTCTTTGGTTAAGAGGATAATCAACAAATATGGCATGCAATGACCTACACTAGATAACGTTGTCATCCTAGATAACAACATATCATTTGGTTACAATCAAGTTTAAGGACTAAATGATAAATCCTTCTTTGTTGAATCTAAATAGTCCTAAGGACTTCATCATAGAAGAGTTCATTATAGGAAGATGCATAAAGTGATGAAATTACTAGAATAATAATTTTATTCATTTATAATTCAAGTATATTTTACATTCAGCTCAATTATCTATAACCTAGATGATTGGCTTTAGGATACAAATCCCAACACATGTCTCCCAAGACATCAGAAGAAAGAGAAAGAATGAAATCAATCCCTTATGCTTCAGTGGTAGGATCCATTATGTATGTCATGTTATGTACTAGACTTGATGTGGCTTATGCTTTAGGCATAGTCAGTAGATATTAGGCTGATCCAGAGAAGGATTATTGAAAAGCTATGAAAAGCATTCTTAAGTATCAGAGAAGAACTAAAGATACTTTTCTGATTCATGGAGGGTCAGAGTTGAACCTAGAAGGTTATACTGGTTCTAGTTTTCAGTCAGATTCGGATGATAGCATGTTAATATCAAGATATGTGTTCACCTTGAATGGAGGAGCAGTAAGTTAGAAAAGTTTGAAATAGCAGACTGCAGCTGACTCAACAATAGAGGCAGAATACATTGCTGCTAGTGAAGCTGCCAAGAAAGCTATTTGGATAAAAAAATTTATCGATGATCTGGAAGTGGTTCTTGAGATAGAATGACCAATACCACTTTATTGTGACAATACTGATGCAATAATCCAAGCCAAGGACCCATGGTCTCACCATAGATCAAAGCACATCCTTAGATAGTTTCACCTCATTTGGGAGATTGTTAAAAGACATGATGTTGTATTAGAATGAGTAGATACTAAGAACAATATACAGATCCATTCACTAAGGCCTTACCATAGCAACTATTTAATCACTATCTCAATTGTATGGGTTTGAGATATAAAGGTAATTGGCTTTAGTGTAAGTGAGAGATTGAAAGAATAACTGCCCTACCATCCAATCACATGAGTGATGTGATGGAACTTTTCTGGGTGCAATCAAGCACTTGTTAAGTCAATGCGTGAGTCAAGATAGAAATTTGACCACTCCAAGTAAAATTTTTAAAAAAAAGTCTAAATGTGTTTTAATTTAATAAAATCTTAATCAGGATAATCTATGTGAGAATCACAAGATTGAGTAGATTAAGACACTATAAGAATTACTATTCAAGAGTTGATAGCTATCACTAATATTTTTTTGAGCATTATTGATCAAGAGGATAAATTATACGATAATCATATTCTAGTTTGTTATGAATGTTACATTGCTACATTCGACTCTATTCGATCATCGGATATAAATAGCTAGATGGTCACTTTGATTAGTACAGGAGCTTGTTTCTGTGCTACTGACTTAGTATTCAAACCTATGAGATCATGCATATAGAAGTTTCAATCTAATCAGATGGTTGATTAATGATGATGAATCATTGAAGTGTGCAATTATCAATATGATTGATGATTAACCTAAAATAATTAATTAAAAAAGATTAATTAATAATTAGACTATTAATTGATTCAATTTGATGGAGTTATGAGGATTAGATCAAGATCAATTATCTTACTCAATTAGGTTAATGGATGACCTAATTGCTAAGGGAGATGAGATTCTAATTTGATTAGATTTGGACTTAATTAATCCTTGATTTGATCAAGAGATTAAGAGTCTAATTAGATTAGATCAACTTTATTAAGAAAATACCTCAAGATTTGATCCATAATAAGCCCAAAATAAGATCCAGGATGACAAACGGAGTCCAACGAGCCCAAGAACAGCCCAAATGAAGTCGAGATGGAGAAGATACGCATAAAAAAAGGTTGGAATGGGATAACCGGCCCATGAGCCTATCAGAGGGGCCCACAGGCAGTGTCAGACAATGGTAGTGCGGCCCAGGCAGGCAGCACATGGTGGCATTAAGCTAGCCATGTGTTGGGCTGGCTGTGCACACAAGTGCGCGCACGGGTGTGCACGGGCCATGTGAGCATAGGCCATGCAGACCTAGGCAACATAATGTGGTCCATGATGGACCATCAGTGCACAGAATCCCATGTGAATCAGTTGATCATTTTCAAGCCATTTCACACAATCCATGATACTATTCCACGGATCGATCATGATTCGATAGCTTAAAGAGGAGCTGATCTCAATCCAATGGTTAAGGATTGATTTGGCCTAATAAATTGCTATTTTGTGCGATTCGATGGCTAGAAGAGCTCCTGATCATGATTGAATGGCTGAGAAGCAATCCAAGCTTGATTTGGAGGCTATATGTAGGATTCGATGGCTCAGGAGGGAGCCGGTCATGATCAAACGATCCAAAATTGATCTCAGATATATTTAGGACTAAGTTTTCCACTAGAACACTATTTTTGAGTTTCTAAAATCTATATAACTCCTATTGGCAAATCATTTATTGCGTTGGAAAATGGTGATGTCTCAGAGGTGCTGAGAGGCTTCTTAAGAGGTTTCAAAAAGCTTTTATAAGGATTTTGGGGCTTCTTATTGAGAGACTCTTACATAAGGGATGAGTGGTAAGTTTCTCTTATATTTGTTGATTTTTTATCTCTCATAGCAAAGTTTTCATGCCCCATGGAGGTTGACTTTGGTCTAATCTACATATACATGATTGTGTGTCTTCTTATCTTGTATTCTTCTTTCTTTCTTTAATGGTATCCATAAATGATTGAGTGCAATGCAAATGGTATTGAGAAGGTCTTGTGGTTGTGGTGTCCTGGCCAGACTTTCATAATAATCGATATTAAAGTGAGTTGATACCATAACAATTGATATTAGAGCTGGACAATACTAATGGACGTGGTTGCCCAGATCATGATAGTATTGATCGAGATCAAAAAAGATGGAGAAGATAAGCACAATCAAGTTAGAGATCAATCGATTCGATAGGAAGAGCAATTTTTTCTTGTGGCAAGCAAGGGTGAAGGACGTGCTCATCCAATTTGGTTTAATTGATACTCTCTTGAATGAAAAAAAGCCAGACATAATAGAGGAGAGGACTTGGGAGTGGCTATAGATATAGACAATGAGTCCTATCCATATGTACCTGGTGGATGAGGTGATGAACCATGTACTTGGTGAGACTTCTTCGATAGTACTATGGTTGAAGCTCGAGTAGCTATACAAGGTGAAGTCCCACACCAATACCCTCTTTCTTTGGAGGTAGTTTTACCAACTATGGATGATCAAGGAATAGAGTGTGTAGGAGCACCTCAACTACTTTCAGAACAATCTCACCGATCTTCTCAGTGTAGGTAAGAAGGTTGAGGAGAAGAGTAGAGTAGGACATTAGTCTTGCTAGCATCGCTTTCCTGTTATATGAATCCTTGATGACTACTCTACTAGTAGAAAAGAGCACCATCAAGATGGATGAGGTCACTATGATGATTCTCTAGAATGAGATTCTCATGAGGGAGAATCTAGTTTCAAGCTCAGATGGTGGCAGCTCAGCTTTGGTAGTTTTTGGAGAAGCGGGTAGCAGCAGATAGAGTGGCAGAGGATCGCGAGGATGATGATCTAGATCCAAGATAAGAGACTCTAGCATGATCAGATACTACCAATGCGATGGGTTAGGATAGTAGAGATTGCCTATAGCTTAGGGTCGAATGAGGGCTGCTGTGGCGATGACCAGTAGTGATATAGAAGATAGTGATGATGTCCTTCTGGTTACGAATGAGGTATCTACTTTTTTCTTTCAATGTATTATGGATTCTGCTTGTTCCAATTATGTATATTGTAGAGAGGAGCTATTTGACTTCCTAGAGACTAGTGAGGGTACTATGTTCCTACCAGATGGATCAAGTTGTGAGATCAAGGATAGCAAGATGGTCAGCATGAAGCTCCATGATGGAATAGTGAAGAAGTTGGATGAGGTCCGATACATTTTCAGTTTTAAGAAGAATCTAATTTCACTAAATAGACTAGATTTGATCGGCTTCAAATGAAAAGCTGATAGAGAAATCTTGGAGGTCATCCATGGCAATAGGATGGTGATAAAAGAAAGAAAGTATGAAGGACACTACCTCATGGTGGGGAGCCCATTGTGAGGTAGAGCTCTAAGTTGAGGTGGATCGAGCACGAGACGCAAGACTCAAGAGGACGAGAGGTAACATCATAGAGTGAAGTTTCTATTACCATAGGAGGCTATCCTGAGCAAGTCTCAAATTAGAAGGATCATAGTCATTGATGGAGGTGGAATCGATCAGCTTGGCTAGACTTTCATGTTTGCCCATCCATGAGGGCATGCCCCAGGGTATGGGGGCAAAATGGATCACAGGTTCTCAGAGATAGATGAAGGTCAAATATTGAGTCGAGATGGAGATTATTAAAAAAAGTATCTCAAGATTTAGCCTATAATAAGCATAGAATGAGGTCTAGGATGACGAATGGAGTCCAATGAGCCTAGGAATAGCCTAAATGGAGTCCAGACGAAGAAGATAGGTGTAAAAGATGGTTAGAATGGGGTAGCTGACCCTTTGTTCCACCGAAGGGGCCTACAAGCAGTGTCAGATGGTAGTGGTATGGCCCAAGGTGGTGGTGCATGGTGGCACTGGGACAGCCATGCATTGGGCCAGCAGTACACATAGGCGCGCGTGGGCTGCATGGGAGCAAGCTATGCGGGCACAGGCCCAAGCAATGTAATGCAGTCCACGATGGACCGTTGGTGCACAGAACCCCACATGGACTAGTTGGCCATTTCCAGGCCATTTCATGTGGTCCATAGTACTATTTCATGGACAAATCATGATCCGATGTCTTAGAGAGGAGCCAGTCATGATCCAATAGTTAAGGATTGATCTGGCCTGATGAAATACTATTTTGGGCAATCCAATGATCAGGAGAGCTTTCGATCCAATGATTAGGAGAGCTTTCAATCATGATTAGATGGCTGAGAAGCAATCTAAGCTTGATCAGAAGGCTGTGTGCATGATCCGATGGCTCAAGAGGGAGCCAATCATAATCGAATGATCCAAAATTGATGTCGGATGTGTTTGGGACTGAATTTCCTACTGAAATACTATTTTTGAGTTTCTGAAATCTATATAACTCTAATTGATGAACCATATATTATATCAAAAAGGCTGGTGATGTTCCAAAGTATTAAAAGGCATCTTAAAAGGTTTTAGAGAGCTTTTATAAGAGTTTTTGAGCTTCTTATTAAGAGACTCTTGTACAAGGATAGAGTGGTAAGTTTCTCTTATATTTATTGATTTTTTATCTCTCATAGTGAAGTTTGGACAAAGGGTAGATCTTGGCCTAATCCATATATACTTGATTGTGTGCTCTTTTATCTTGTATTCTTCTTTCTTTCTCTTGCAGTATCCACATGTGATTGAGTGCAATGCAAGTGGTATCGAGAAGGTCTTGTGGCTATGGTGTTCTGGCCAAACTTCCACAACAATCAATATTAGAGTCAGTTGATAGCATAACAAATAATATATTTAGATTTAATCAAAGTTGGTTTGATTTGAACTAAATTAGATGAGTACCAAAGTGTCCAAGTGGACAGCACCTCCCTTGCACCTAACCCTAGATGCCGCCCATATATTCTCCACGCACAAGGGTTTTGTGCATGTGAGATCTGGATGCCAACCCCCTTTACCACCCACTCTTTGATAAGGTTAGGATTTGGAGAAGTCTTAGTTCAAAAAGATTTTGAATTGGACTTCATTCCAGTCTCCAACTTTATGTTTTAGCTTCTGTATAAATAGCCCTTTGTTATTAAAAGATTATTACTATGTTTTGGAATTAAAAGATTATTACTATATGCCTAATTTAGATAGAAATATTATTTCTATACCTTTGTTATTTGAATATGATTTTGAAATAAAAGGAAAGGGCAATGGTTGCACTATTTATTATTCTAATGAATTTTATGGTAATGCTTTTATTGATAATGGTCTTTTATTTCTGTCACTTAATGATAATATTTTTTATGTTGATAATATAAAGAAACGAGAAAAGATATGAATGTCACATATTTCTGGCACTACCAACTTGGTCATATTAATAAGTCAAGAATTAACAAGTTATATAAAGAAAAATTCTTTGATCCTTGTAATTTTGAATCATATAAAACTTATGAATTTTCTCACATGGGTATGATGACCAAGACTCCATTTACTGGATATGAAGAAAGTTAGATGAGTACCCTAAAAGCTAGATTGGTTGACACTTGTAATACACATTCTAGGAGCATTTTTATAATTTTAATTTAAAAAATTAATAAAAGATTATTTTCTTCTATCACATTATGAGTAAAGTGTCTGTGATACATTCTTTCAGTTAACAGACATGATAATTCATATTTTTAAGAGTTAAAAGTTTAAGACATAAATTTTTATAATTAACTCATAAACTGCTTCCGATCGAAGGATCATCATGAGGATGGTGATTGTAGGACCATAGCCCCTAACCAATCTTCTAAAAGGCAATTGCCTATTAGAAGGAGGGGTTTATTAGCCTTTATAAGGTGCACCAGAACTCCGCATCTATAACGTACTGCGGACGGCCCTGAGGGGCTTCGCACTTGAGTCGACCCACATCAAACCAGATCGACCTCAAGTGGCAGGCTGGATGGTCATTTCCATTTAATCCCTACCCACCAGGGGCTGATCAACCCTCCAGGTCGACCCTCGAGGATGTTGCCATGTCAACAGCCACCCTCCGACTAGCAACCCCTCCCTAGGTCCCATCGGGTGTGCGTTGGCCCTTGGCCAACAATCCCCCCCCCAATGACACCCGGGGGGCCTGCCAAGTTTCGAACCTGCAACGTCGCTCGGATACCACCTGTTGCCCAGAGGTAGCAACCCAAGAGGGGGGGGGGGGTGAATTGGGTTCTTATAAAAGCTTTTGTCAAATTTAACTCTAAGCAATTATGTGCTTTTAATCTAAGTAGTGAGGATGAGATATATATAATATGAGCAGCAAAATTAAGATAACAAAATCAAACTATGAAAGTAAAGTAAGAATTATAAGCATGCAAAGTATATAGACATAGAAGAAAAAAGCACAACACAAACACACAAAGATTTATAGTAGTTTAGAGCAATCCGCTCCTACGTCCACTTCTCAAGCTTCCCTTAGAAATTTCACTATAATCTACCCTTGATTATAATGTATTTATTTTTCCAGGCTCACAAACAAACCTAGTTTGTTTTCATAAGAGCACCAACCAAAACCTAACACCATTAGATTTTTGGGTTCACTAACAATCTAGTTGATTTTTCAGGATCACCAACCAAAATCTACAATGTCCAATTTCAGGCTTGGATGGGTCTAAATCCGAAGTTTCTTTCCCCCAAAGAAACTTATAAAGAAATTAAAAAATACAAGTAAAATTTCAGCATAATATAAAAAATAGAGTATAAGCTCTTTTAAATCCTAAAGAACAAGCCGATAATGTGCTTGTTTGCAGCTTGGCTTTTCTTCAAATTATGCTTGAGAGGATGTGGAAGATGTTGGAGAAGATTGCTTTGAAGGCTTGCTGAAATCTATGCAGAACACTCCTCTCTTTTTTCTTTTCTTTGGATATTCAATGTTTCTCATAAAATCTGAAAGATTCTCTCTCTAAATCCCTTAATCTCTTTCTTCTCTCTTTTTCAACTGATTCTCCACCTTTAAATACCTTTAGAGAAGATTGGAGTAAGAGTTCTAGCCATTGGAAGCTCTAAAATAGCCGTTAGGATCAAAAAATAGCCTTTGGAAAACTATCCATTGAAGGTTGTCCACGCATGATCGAGATCTTTCAATTTTTCCTAAGACCTCTCATTAGATTTTGAGACCTCTTGATTTTTCATGAGATGTCTCGTCGGAACTGCGAGACCTCTCGAGAATCCTATAAGATCTCTCGCTCTCAAAGCATAGAAACTAAGTTTCTATCTTCTGAGATCGAGATGTCTCGAGTTCAACTCGAGACCTTTCGAGACTGTGTCAGAATACTATTTCATTATGCCAAACCACTTGAGAGCTCTCGAAAAAAATTCGAGATGTCTTAAAAAATTCTGACTTCATTTCTCTTCAATGTTTGACCTTCCAAACTTGAGTTTCTTGGCCCCTAACTCTTTTAAATATAATTGCTTCCTTTAATTTTAATTTTTCTTCTTTCAATCATACTTTCTTCATACCAAGCCATCCAAATATGTATGAATTTGCTCTTTTAGGTATTTTAGCATGGCATCTTGAGAGAATTTATTCTTGAGATAAATTTTTCATTTTGGATACTTGAAAAATCATACACACATTCTTAAAATACATGATTAGATACATAATATACTCAATATTTTAGAATCATCAAAATCAATCTCAGGGTCAACAATTTCTTCCTTTTTGGTGATGATAAAATCTTGAGTATATGCACAATAAAAGAAAATAATGTATTTCTATATATTTTGCTAAAAAGTATCATGAAGTATAGATTAAACACATGAATGAGCACTTCATGAATGTTCTCAATTATTCTTTTGATTTATTGTACATATTTCATACACTCATAAAAAAAATATTTTAATTCATATCAGTGAGTATTAAGTTTTTATTTTAAGCATCAATATAATTCGAATGAGTACTTCAAGCATATACTCAACATTCCTCTCCCCCTTTCTGACAGCATCAAAAAACTCATAGAAAAGAAATAAGAAATAATCATCAAAATCAATAATATCATTGTATCAAAGTAAGAATTACATTAAGTTCAAAAAATTAATTTATATGTGTCGTCAAAATCAACATCAAAGCATTAAATTGAGAGATGTATTAAATTCATGAAATCAATTTAAATGAATCATCTTTCTTTTGAAAATTTATCATTTGACTCAAAATAAGTTTCAAATATTTATTTTAATTTCTAAAATTAGCTTAAATTTAAATGTTATATGCTTTCCCTCTTTTTGAATGAATATGATCTTTATTTAGATTTTCAATTATGCATTTTTAAGTTTTAAGAGGAATAGAGCTTTTCAAAATATTTGAATATGAGATCAAGCATAATATATACTGTAATATTCTAACTTTTCTTTTCTTAAGAAATTTTAGTCAATTAGATTTGAAAAAGATATGTATCGAGAATGTATCGAGCAAAGTAAAATAAATAGTATCAAAGCATAAGATAGTCACATTTTCAAATTCATTGCTTTGAGTAAAATATTATTTTAAAAAAAAATTCATAAAAATTTTGCAATGCACATGAGAAATTTTCGATCAAATTTGAATTTTTAAATGAATTTCAAAATTTATTCCTTGGAGTAAGAATATGTTTTCAAATTAGTCAAAATTTTTTTAATCAAATCAAGTTAGGAAATATCTCTTCCCCTATTTTTCATACTTACAGCAAGAATAATTTACTTTTCAACTTTCTTCTCTTCTTTATTTCAAATCAAGTAAATTTAATATGAATTTAACCACTAAATTTAGATTTTTAAAATTTAAAATATATTTTTAATTTCAAAGAACTTTTTTATTAAATGATTACTTTTTTTTTAATATTTTCTCTCCCTTACTTTAACAAATTGAGTCATTTTTTTGAAAGATTTTCTTGATTCCAATTAAACTAAGTTTTAGATCAAATCATGACTTTCTTGGTTCAATGCCATTTAAAGATTAATTTGCAAATTTAGCTTGATACCAATGATTTTAGTTTTGAATTAAATCAAGATGAATTGATTCAAATTAAATGGTTTAAGGATTTAGAATGATAAATCAATTTGAATTGATATTAGCAAATTAGTTAAGGCAAATCATAAAGAAATTTTTAGTCATTCTTCAAAAAATCTTTTCTTCCTTTTCATAAGAAATATCAAGCAATTAGGTTCAGAAAAGATATATATTTTTGAATTTGTTTCAAATGATATCATATCAAATATATAGCTCTGTAAAATCATATTTGAAATAAAAACATTCTTCTCTTTTTGCCAAAAGATAAATCAATCAGATACATTGCAATAGTAAGTTGTTTGATTTCAAATAATTAAAACCAAAGTTCTCTATGAATATTTAGCAATTTAAAATATTCATATCCAATAAGAATCTTTTAATTTAAATTTATTAATTATAAATTAATATAGAGAGATTTAAAATATTATACTAAATTTTAAAATAAACCATTTCATCTATAGCATGATATATAGAGGAGAGCATATTAATCTTTAAAATCAAAGCATTCAAATTATTGCAAGTATCAAAATCAATCATACTTATCAAAATATGAAAGAAGTTATCATATGCATATATAACAACAAATCATTAAAGTTAATACATCAAACTTGATCATTTTAAGCAATGATAAATCATCAAAATCAATCAAACATGCTTAATAATTATGCTAACTAATAATTAAAATATATTTAGCAAATAAAGATGGCATGGTGTGAGAATAGTTTAGATTTTACTAAATAGCACCATCTATCTATTTTTCATTTCCAAGGCATCCATAAAATTTTTCATCTTTTAGCTTCATTGGATCCTTGGTATATCTGAAAAATTACTTCATAATTTTTGGTACCCAAGCCATCTTGGGTCCGTAGGAGTTAGTATTTAAGATTTCTTTTGGAACCCAAATTTGTCTAACCAAAGTATGGCCAATTCTTTTAAAATTATATTCAAAAATTTTATGGCCAATTTTATTGTATTTAAAGCATTTAATTGATAGATTTTCAGTTGAAACTTTTTCCAACATATTCTTAACAAATTTCTATTTTCTTAAGGGATTAAAGCCAATTCCTGCCTTATCAAAAATAGCCTTTTAATTATTTAAAATTGCTTGAAGCTTTTGAGATCCAATAGTAAATTTTTCGAGCATAGGCTTTAAGTTTTCAATCTTTTTTTTTAGTTTTTTATTTTCTTCCATAATAGATTTTTCATATTTTGATAATTTTTTATTTTCTTCAATCAAAGATTTCTTTTCCTTCAATAATTTTTTTTTTCAATCACACTCTTATTCTTTTCTTTCATGTAATCCTCTTTTTCAATTAAAAGTTTATTCTTATCTTTAACTAAAGATTTTTCGGATTTGAGAAGTTCTTCCTTTTCTTTAGCTAAAGCATTCCTTTTCCTTAAGATATCTTTATTTTCATTCAATAGATTACTCTTTTCATCATCCAAAAGAAGATTAGATCTTTTAAGCTTTTTATTTTTCAACCTTAATTTTTTGTATTCATCCATTAAATCATTAAAGGCTTCAAATAATTCATCAAATGTAAATTGAAAAGAATTTTCTGAATTTACCTTATCTTCATTGGTCATGAGGTAAAGATTTGTAGCATTTTCTTCCTCTTTCTCATTTTTCTTTTTCTTACTTTGCTCCCCCTTAATTGATGCATTCTTCTTCTTTTATTTCTTCTTCTTTTTCTTCTTTTCATCTTCATGAGATATAAGGCGTGGATTGTGGTGAGCTTCCTCAACTTCTTGGGAGCTTGGTTCTTCTTTTTGATTTGCTCTTCCATAAATTATTTCCAATTTTTCTCATACTTGATTCGCTAAAATACATAAAGAAATTACATTAAATATACTTAAATCCAAAGAGCAATAAAGTATATTCATGGCTTTAGCATTTAGTTGGATTGTTTCTTTATCAACAATTAATGCATTATGTGTGTGGGCCATTAATAATAATATTTCATATGTTATAGTCATGTGCTTGTATGAATATTTTTATCCTAGCTTTCTAAAAAGTATAATTTGAGCCATCAAATAGTGGTGGTCTCCATGTGGATTGGCCTTTAGCAAATAATGAGCCAAATGGGGTTGCCATGATCTTTTACTCAAGATGGTTAGGTCAATAATCAATTATAGAGCACCTGCTCTGATACCAATTATTGTCCAGAGGTAGCAACCCAAGAGAGGGGGAGGTGAATTGGATTCTTATAAAAGCTTTGGCCAAATTTAACTCTAAGCAATTATGTGCTTTGATTTTAATCTAAATGGTGAGGATGAGATGTATATAATATGAGCAGTGGAATTAAGATAACAAAATCAAACTATGAAAGTAAAGTAAGAATTATAAGCATGCAAAGTGTATAGAGAGATAGAAGAAAAAAGAACAACACAAATACACAAAGATTTATAGTGGTTCGAAGCAACGCGCTCCTACATCCACTCTCCAAGCTTCCCTTGAAAATTCTACTATAATCTACCCTTGATTATAGTATGTTTATTTTTCCAGGCTCACAAACAAACCTAGTTAATTTTAATAGGAGCACCAATCAAAACCTAACACCGTTAGTTTTCTGGGTTCACTAACAACCCTGTTGATTTTTTGGGATCACCAACTAAAATCTATAATGTCCAATTTTGGGCTTGGACGGGCCTAAACCTCAAATTTCTTTCCCCCAAAGAAACTTATAAAGAAATCAAAAAATACAAGTTTTAGCATAATATAAAAACCAGAGTATAAGCACTTTTAAATCCTAAAGAATATAAGCATTTTTCTTCAAATTATGCTTGAGAGAATGTGGAAGATGTAGGAGAAGATTGCTTTGAAGGCTCGCTGAAATCTGTGTATAACACTCCTTTCTTTTTTCTTTTCTTTGGATATTCAATGTTCCTCACAAAATTTGAAAGATTCTCTCTCTAAATCTCTTAATCTCTTTCTTCTCTCTTTTTCAATTGATTCTCCATCTTTAAATACCTTTAGAGAAGGTTGGAGTAAGAGTTCTAGCCATTGGAGGCTCTAAAATAGTCGTTGGGATCGAAAAATAGCCATTGAAAAATTATCCGTTGAAGGTTGTCCATGCAGATCGAGACCTCTTGTCAGATTTTGAGACCTCTCAATTTTTCATGAGATGTCTCATCACAACCGCAAAACCTCTTAAGAATCCTGCGAGACCTCTCACTCTCAGAACATAGAAACTAAATTTTTATCTCCTAAGATTGATACATCTCGAGTTCAACTCGAGACCTCTCGAGACTATTGCAAAATACTATTTCATTATGCTAGACCACTCGAGAGCTCTCAAAAAAAATCTGAGATATCTCAAAAAATTCTGACTTCATTTTTCTTCAACGTTTGACCTTCCAAACTTGAGTTTCTTGATTCCAAACTCTTTTAAACATAATTACTTCCCTCAATTTTAATTTCTCTTCTTTTAATCATACTTTCTTCATACCAAGCCATTCAAATATATATGAATTTACTCTTTTAAGTATTTTGGCATGGCGCCTTGAGAGAATTTATTCTTGAGATAAATTCTTCATTTTAGATACTTAAAAAATCCTACACACATTCTTGAAATATATGATTAGATACATAATATACTCAATATTTTGGAATCATCAAAATTAATCTTAGGATCAATAATGATCGATCTGGAAGGTTGATGTATGATTGCTTTCTTAGGATAGATGAGTCTTGAGTTTATGGTATGGAGACATCAGAGTGAGAGTACAGATACTCATTGAGAACAAGTGCACTGAGCATGACTACTTCGAGCAGTCATACGGAAGTCTACCTTCTCATCGATGACTAAGCTTAATGCTGCAGTGGTGTATCTAGTTCTTTGACCTACGGTGCATTAGTAGCTCATCTTGAGTGTGTTATAATTTAACTACACCATATTCGATCTCCTAGCCATTCAAAATTTTGAGGTGTATGTTGGCTGTAGCATGTTCATTACAAAAATTGGATTGTACCAATAGGAGATCTATCAACCTCGATAGATGAGGAGTATGATGATCATGAGATTGAGTCCTTAAGCCCATAGCCATGACAGTGTGATATAATAGAAAAGAATTTTCTATTAGGATTTCACATTGGACTCGAATTGAATGATTCAATCATACAACGAGATGTTAGGTTTGAAGAGTTCACCTTAACCCTAATTCCGTTGAGGCTCATGATAGAAGAATCCAATCATATAGGTAGGTACATCGAGAGATTCGCATTCAGTTCTGATGGGTTGCTACAATATACCACTAGGTATTACTGGTAGATTTTTGGAGCAATTAGAATGATCTTGATGATCGATCATTCTAATTATGTGAACTAGAAGAATTCTGTTCCATCGAAAGGTATTTTGATAATATCAATGATAGAGATCACGATATGTCTTATTATCATACAAAACTGAACCTAACTGGATCACACAAACAAGGGTTTAGGCCTGGATGTCATCAATTGAGCTAACTTAGTTTGATTTATCTGGATTAGATTCAGTTAGGTCCAAGAAAATCATGCTAGCACATGATTCAGCCTAACATTCTCCTTCTATAGTCATTTTGTTTAAGTCAAATTAGATTTGGCTCACTCAAGAACCCTGTCCTAGTCTGACTGAAACTTGTCCAGGTTAGAAAAGTATTGTCCTAACCTGATCTAGGGTTCTAATCCATTTGATGGAACAAGACAAGACCTGCTAATTCTTTGAACTTTCAGGACAAGGGTCAAAGGTTGACCCAGATGTAAGAAAGAAAGGATAGGGGGCATCGCCCCTTAGAGATTTTTTTGGGGTGCGCACCCCTAGGTGTTTTCACCAGATAGGAGAGGGCACACATCCCCCTAGGCATGTGCCCCATATGGATTAGGGAGCTGACCTAGTCAAATTGGATTTGACCAAGTCAAAGAGTCTTGATGAGATCAAAGACCCTAGAAATTTGTTGCTTGCACCACCCTCCTTCCTATCTATTTTGTGTGGCATTTTATGGAAAATTTTTGGCAACAAAAACTAGGTGAGTGTTAGGATACCTTGAATTTGATCCACAGTAAGAAGAGAATCAATTTTTAGCATAGCAGTCAGGCTGGCTCTGATATGCGATCAAGTCAGCTCGGATTGAGATCGAGCTAGCTTGAACCATAGTCTAGCCAGCTCTCTCAAGTAGACAGACAGTAGGAGTTCGAACGAGATGCAGTTGAGCCAGCTCGATCCCTGATCGAGCTGACTCAATAGAAGTGAATAGAACATGATGGGGTTTTTTCTATTTAAACTCAAATTGTAATTAATCCAAGGGTCTATAGGAGTCACGCATGGACCACAGGATCTAGCAGCCATGAAGGATTGCGGTCATGATCTGAAGGTTGAAAAATATTCTAAGACTCCATCAAGGACATGTTTAATTCATATTAGGAGAACGAGCCTTGTTAGGACTCCTATAAAATGCTAAGAAGAGGATTCTCATCCTATTTAAAGGGCTGAGGTACCATGGAGCAGAAAAAAGATGGCCCATGTGGCGCGAGAGGCACATAAAGAGGCTCAGGCAGCCATCGAGAGGAGCTTGGTAGAGCGTCGAGTACATGCAACTCATGAGAGAGAGAAGCAACAGGTGCATTGCATCCAACGAGAAGACCATAAGGCAGAGCATCTTGTAGCTTCTATGGGTCTTCTTGAGATTCTGAGAAAGCTTTTATGAGGATAGCTTTTAATTGAAAGAGATTTATGTATGGCAAGTTGAAAGTGGGTGTTCTCCTCTGATACCTATTTTTTTCTTTCATAGTGAAGCTTTGCATGCTCCATGAAGGTGAGCCTTTAGGCTGATCCACATACTTGATTATTTTCTTATTTTATTTCTTCCTTCTTTCTACCATAATATTTGGTACTAGATCCCTAACAAGCGGTATCAGAATAGCTGATATCCTAATAATTTGGTATCAAAGTGAGTTGATACCATAATAATTAATATTAGAATTAGATAGTATTGGAGCGCATATTGTAACAGTGGATAGAGTGAAGAATATGGAGAAGACAAGCACAATCAAGATGGAGATCAATAGGTTCGATCGGATGGGTAATTTCTTCTTGTGGTAAGCAAGAATAAAGAATGTCATCATCCAACATGGATTAATCGATGCTCTCTTGTATGATGCGATGCCATCTACCATAGAGGTGAAGGATTGAAAGCAGATCCAGATACAGGTGGTGAGCATGATCGGCTTGTACCTAGTAGATGATGTGGTGATCTATGTACTAAAGGAAATATCCTATTTCGTAGGTAAAGTTCGTTCAGATCTGATTTGATCAAGAGGAATATTTTAAAATTTTTCTCTTAGATCTAAATTAAATTTGAGACTCTTCAGATCTGATTTTATCAATCTGATAAAATAAAAATAAAAATAAATAAAATAAATCTAATTTAATTATACCTTGTTATGGGTAATCCTATTACCTAGTGATGATCTTGATGTTTATCTGAGGTTTTAGATGTAGCCACGTAAGCACCTGGCCTCTATCGGTATTCACTCAGACAGGATCTGGAGATCTTCTTCTTCTCAATTTGTGCTCCAAAAATCAGATCTAGATCTAATTTTGAAGGTCTTCAAAATGCCTTTTGAAGATCAACTGTTGTCTCTTGCAGCAGTACTGTCTTCTTTCTTTCCTATTGCCTTTCTCTTGCTTGGATCACACCAAACTAAAGCCCAAAGCCTCTTGGGCATGAAGAGAAGAGAGAGAATAGAGGGTGGCATAGAGAAAAAAGGAGAACGACTATGTGGCATGGGCAAAGAGCAAAAATTCTGAATCCTAGGCGCAGACAGGATTTATATAGACCCTGCTGCGCCATGCAGTACCACATCATCCCATCCAATCATGGCTCTTTATGCAATCAGATCTAAATTTGATTATAGGGATGACATCATCTAATCCAATCAGATTAGAGTCCCTTACAAACCTCCTTAGGTGGCGCCAAGATTGATCAAAGATGACTCTTTAGTGCCACGCAAGTAGAGAGCATGAAGCAACCTTGCACCCCATCTGTATGGGACTCTAGGCGTCATCCTCATTGGGAACATGCCTTCCTAGACATGTGCCCCCTCTCTTTCTATCTTTGAGTAGGAGGACAAAGCCCCATCTTCTCTCTTATGGGTGCATGACACATGGGCAGATGTCTAAGTATCAAAGGTCAACATTTGACCAAAGTCCAAAGACAAGATTTAACGGGTGATGAAAAATACCAGGTGTTGTCTCAAATTTATCTCATAAATTAAGACAATCCTTTTCTAACCTAGACAAGCTCTAGTCAGACCAAGTAAAGATTTCTGAGTGAGCCTAAACATATTTGGCTTAGTCAAGACAAGCTTTAATGATTGTTGAAGGAGAATATTAGGCTCAATCATGTGCTAGCACAATTTTCTTGAACCTAATTGAATCTTATTCAAATCAATTGAACTAGGTTGGTCTAATTGATAATATCTAGATCCAAACCCTTATTTGAATGATCCAGTTAGGTTCAGTTCCATATGGTAATGGGATACATCACGATCTCTATCATTGACATCATCGAAACACCTTTCGATGGATCAGAACTTTTCTGATTCAGACAACCAGTATGATCGATCATCCAAATCATTCTAATTGCTTCCAAAATCCACCAGTGATACCTAGCAGCATATGATGGCAATCCAACAGAACTGAAAATGAACCTCTCAGTGCAGTTACCTATGTGATTAAGTTTCTCTATCTTGAGTCTTGATCAGATTAGGGTTAAGGTGATCTCGTCAAACCCTAATTTCCATCATATAAATTAATCATTCGATTCAAGTTCGATATGAAAATTCTAATAGAAACTCTTTCTATTATTTTACTTTGCCATGGCCATGGGCTTATGGACTTGATTCTCATGATCATCATAGGGCTGCTCCTCATCTACCGAGGTAGATAGATCCCCTATTGGTGCAATCTAATTTCTACAATGAACATGCTATAGCCAACATACACCTCAGGATTTCGAATGGCTAGGAGATCGAGTTATGGTGTAGTCAAAGTATAACACCCTCAAGGTGAACTGCTAATGCACCTCAGGTCAAAGAACCAGATACACCACTACAGCTTCGAGCTAGTCATTGACGAGAAGGTAGACTTCCTCATGACTGCTCGAGGTGGTCACGCTTAGTGCCCTCATTCTCTAGCGAGTGCCTATACTCTCGCTCCAATGTCTCTAAACCATAGACTCAAGACTCATCTACCCTAAAAAAGTGATCGTACACCAACCTTCCGAATCAATCACCATCCTCATGATGATCCTATGGTCAAAAGCATTTTATGAGTCAATAATGAAAATTCATGTCTTAAATTTTCAACTCTTGAAAATATGAACTATTATTACCATTAACTCAAGGGATGTATCATAGACACTTTTAAATATATACTATGATAGAAAATAATCTATTTTATTATTTATAGTCAAAATTATAGTTTTTCTCTTAGAAGTGTATTATAAGTGTCAGCCAATCTGGGTTCTAGGGCATACATATCTAACATGTACTTAGCGAGACTTCCCTGATGGTGCTGTGGTCGAAGCTCAAGAAGTTGTACATGACGAAGTTTCTCACCAACATGCTATTTCTTTGGAGGTAGTTCTACCAGCTGCATATGGATGAAGGCCAAAGCATGCAGGAGCATCTATCTAACTTTTAGAAGATTCTCACCGACCTCCTCAGCATTGATAAAAAAGTTGAGGAGAAGATCAGAGCATTGGTCATGCTAGCATCGCTCCCACTTCATATGAGTACTTGGTGACTACGCTTCTAGAGAAAAATAGCACCATCAAGATGGACGAGGTCACTATAGTGATACTCTAGAATGAGGTTCTTAGGAGAGAGAACCCAGCTTCGAGCATAGATGGCGGCAGCTCAGCTTTAGTAGTTTCTAAAGAAGTAGGAGGCAGCAGATGGAGCGGTAGAGGATCGTGAGGAGGATGATCCAAATTCAAGATGAGGGATCCTAGTAAGATCAGATGCTACAGGTGCGATGAGTTGAAATATCAAGTCAAGGATTATCCACATCTCAAGGATCGGACGAGGGCTACTACAGCAACAACTAGTAGCAAGTCAGAGGATGATGTCCTGGAGATATCTAATGAGGTATCTAGTTCTTCCTAGCAGTGGATTTTAGATTCTGCATGCACATATCATATTTGTTGTAGAGAGAAGTAGTTTGACCTTCTAGAGAGCAGTGATGGCACTATTTATCTGTCGGATGGACTGAGTTGTGCCATTAGAGGCATCAGGATGATCAGCTGAAAGACACATGATGATGAAGTAAGAAGATTGGAAGAGGTCCGATACATATTCGATTTTAGGTAGAATCTTATCTCACTGAGTAGATTGAATTTAAACAGCTACAGGTGGGTAGCTGGTAATGAAATCCTAAAGGTCATGCATGGCTATAGGATGATTTTAGAGGGGAAGAAGAAGATAAGAGCACATTACTATCTGGCAGGAATTCTAGTACAAGGTAGAGCTTTAGGAGCTAGAGGGAGCCCAGTGTAAGGTGGAGCTCAAGGTGGAGATGGATCGGGCATGAGATGGAAGACTCGAAAGGATGAGAGGCGACATCGTAGACTGAAGTTTCTATTGCTGCAGAAGAATTTTTTGAGTAGGTCTTTGGTCAAAATAGACACAACCCATAATAGAGGTGGGATCGAGCAGCCTAGCTTGACTTTCATGTTTGCCCATTCATGATTAGCAAGCATGCCTTAGGCCATGGGAGCGAGATGGATCACAATCTCTCAAAGTTAGGTGAAGGTTGAATGTCGAGTCGAGATGGAGATTGTTAGGATTTGACATCTCAAATTCGACCCACAGCAAGAAGAGAATCAATTTTTAGCATAGTAGTCAGGCCGACTCTGATACACAATCGAGCCAGCTCGAACCACAATCGAGCTAGCTCTCTCAAGTAGATAGATAGTAGGAGCCCGGATGAGATGCAGTCGAGCCAGCTCGACCCCTGACCGAGCTAGCTCAAAGGAGGCAAATAGAACATGTTGGGGTTTTTTTAGTTTGGACTCAGATTATGATTAATCCAAGGGGTCTATGGGAGTTGTGCATAGACCACAGGATCCAACGGCCATGGAGTGTTGCGGTAATGATCTGAAGGTCAAAAAATATTTCAAGACTTCATCAAGGATATGTTTGACTCATATTAAGAGAATGAGTCCTATTAGGACTCCTGTGAACTACTGAGAAGAGGATTCTCATCCTATTTAAAGTGCTGAGGTACTATGGAGCAGAAAAAATATGGTACATATGGCATGAGAGGCATGTAGAGAGACTCAGACAGCCATCGAGAGGAGCTTGGCAAGGTATCAAGTACGTGTAGCTTGTGAGAGAGAGAAGCAATAGGTGCATAGCATTTGGCGAGGAGGCTGTGAGAGTAAAGCATCTTGTAGCATCTGTGGGTCTTCTTGAGATTCTAAGAGAGATTTTATGAGGATAGCTTCTAGTTGAGAGAGATTTGTGTATGGTGAGTTGAGAGTGGATGTTCTCTCCTCTTGTACCTATTTTTCTCTTTTATAGTGAAGCTTTGCATGTCTCATGGAGGTCAGCCTTTAGACTGATCCACTTACTTGATTGTTTTCTTGTTTTATTTCTTCCTTCTTCCTACCATAATAATTTGGTACTAGATCCTTAACAAACGATATCAGAGTAGCTGATATCCCAACAGTTTGGTATCAGAGCAAGTTGATACCATAATAATGAGATCTAATATTAGGCATGGAAATCAGGCCAAGAGTCCATGTTGATCAAGCAAGCAAGTTGCTTGATGTAATGGGTCACTGTAGTTGGCGTCAGAGTCTATTTAAAGACCCTGCGCCCTAGGGTTTGCATCCTTTATCTTCCACACCCATATGCTACCACAAAAACCATCTCCATGCTCCTTCTAGTGCTCCTCTCTCTCTTCTCCATGTCCATGCCAGGTTGGGTGTTGGTTCAGCGATCAAGTGTTAAAGAAAGCTGAAGCAAAGATCAAAGACCAGGTTTCTACATCAAGGGACAAGGTGTTGCCTTTGAAGATTCATTTGAAGGCTTCATAGACCAAGATTTAATTTGATCTTTGAAGATCAGACCTGGAAGGAGAAGGTGTCCAAAACCAACCCAAGTGATCTATGGTAGAGGCTGTGCACGTGCATGCCTAGATTCAGAACCCTAGGTGCTGATAGATCGTCATTAGGATGAACAGTTTACCCTAATCAAGTAATAATGATTATTTTAATTTAATTTAATTTTTATTTTAAATATTAGATCATTAGAATCATATCTAAAAACTCTCAGATCTAATCAAATTTTATAAAAAAAATTTTAAAATTTTTGCTACAGATATGATCTGATAAGATCGATCCTATGACGAAAAACTAGATTTTTCCTATAGCTGGTATCAGAGCTATGTTTGTAGTTCTTCAGATCTATTTTAGATTTAATTTTTAATTAATTTATGATAAAATATTAATTATTTTAGATATCACATCAGATGTGATCAAATCTAAAATCAATAGATTAAAATTTTAATTAATATATGAGATATATTTGATGTATGTCTAGAATAAGTTGATAGAATTATTCTATAAATTATTTAGAATAGAATTTTATGTGACATGATCATTTAAAATTTTATTTTTTAGATATTATATCAGATATATTAGATCTAAAAACATGCATATATAGGTTTAAATTTTGATACATGAGATGTATACAAAGCATGCATAATTAGATCTTTAATTTTATATGCGATATATATTATAGATCTCATAGTTTTGTAGTGTAATTATTATTTCTAATTAAGGCATTCTCCTTGGCCATCTAGTCATAAGAGTAAGAAGGATTTAAAGGTCCTTTCTTTCCATTCGATGGGATGCTCTTATGGCATGTAGGGATGCTTCATGTTTGTCCTTAATCAGAAATAAAAAATTTATTTTTTTGCAAAATTCTAGATTTTGAAATCCTAGAATTTTTATGCATGTTTTATTTATGAACCCTAACTTAATTAAGAATTAAGTTTATAAAATCAATTAGATCTAAAAACTATGAATTTTCATATCTAAGATACATTCATAAATTTTGGTTCGGGTATGGGTAACTCAATTAGGTTTAACAGTTGATCAAGCTGAATCAAGAGATAGTTAGGTGGGATCAAGAGTACTTAGATTTGACCAACCCAATAGGATTAAGTTGGGGTCAAGATCGACTCATAGAAATATATGATCAATCAAGTTAAGACCTAATTTGGCTCCATGGTTCGAGCCTGGATTGTAAGCTAATTCGATCGATTCTGGTTCGATAATTTGATATCTAATGTAAGTTTGGTATATATGACTGACTGATTTTTAATTGGGAGCTACTCAACCTGAATGCATTCTTATCAATTTAATGGCATATCTCTTCCATCAGTCTCACTTACTTGGCTATTTGGATCGATCCAGTTCTGATTTGAGGTGGCTAATGATTCGAGCTAACCCATGCCACTAGTTAGCCAAAACTATTATGACTAAGTCAGATCATGTCTAAGAGATCTAAATCAAATTTTTCTAAAAAAATATTAAGTCACAGACTTCCATCATTGTAGATGTGCGGGCCCTTTCTAGGGTTGATTATTCTCGACTGGTTATAGTGGTTCAGTTGCACCAAGAAGATGCAACCATATCTATTAGGTATTGGATGCTATGGATTGGAGGATGGATCAGGCTCAATATTCAAGACACGGTGAGGGCTCCAATTAGGAATCCAATTCATACAAATGGTAGGTCTAACTTAACTAAGGAGTGCAGCAATATTTCGGGCATGGTGAGCTTCATGAATTAGAGACCAAGTTTGGGTGCACCATGATTAGAGAATTATTGGATAAGAGTTATCCACTCATCGATTGATCCATCACCAATAATTATTAGGTGAGATAGTGAGCCAGTCGATGGGACTACACCACCCATTAGAAATCTATGTTTATGAAGATTTATACATCTCTGCCAAGGGAGTATAGGGATACAAAAAAATAGTGGGAGGCTAATTTGTTTAAAAATAAAATTTCTAAATAAATTGGTTAAGTCTAATTATAAAATCTAACTAAAAACTTTGACTCTCTATAGAAAAATATCTATGTCAAATCCACTAGCCCGAATCCTAGATACCTATAGACTGATCGAATTCAATTACAAAGATTAGCTCGGCAACATCAAATTTGGATTCTGAGAAGCTGACCTATGTATTGGACCAGGACCCCCCATCTTACCAGCCCATCTAACTACTGATTAGAGAGCATCTATGGAGTAGTATAAGAACATGATGTTGTCATTAAGGCACCATGTTTATCAATTTAATTCGACTTCTTAAAATAATTAAAAATACGTAGATAGCAGTGAGTCGGATCGAATCCATAGGAAAGGTAGTAGTTTTATATTTAAAATTTTTAATTTTTTTAAAAAAAAGAATTCAAAAATAGAATTTAAAGTCAGAAATTAAAAATTAAAATTACAAAGTAGAAATTAAATTATGTAGAAAAGTAAACTTGGTACTAAGATCTACTAATTAGATCTTAGCATCTACTTGCAATAAAATAAAGAATGATAATTAAAGTATAGAAATTAAATTATAATAAAAATAAAAAGCTAAAATTAAAGTATAAAAAATAAAATTTATATTAATTAAAATTTTAAAATTTAAATACATGGAATTTAAAAAGAAATAAAATAGCTTGGTCTCTGATCTCGGATCGGCATTGGTGGAAAGATGGTGTTGAAGCCCAACTCTTCTTCTCGGCATCCGTTGCTTTGAAGCAGCCATTAACCCATAGCCTGGCTTTCCTCTGCACCAAAGCTTTATCTTGAGTGAAGATGTCAATTTCTAGAGGCTTGGGGTCCTTTTTATAGAGCTAGGAGGGCTGGAGAGTTTTCTTCTAGGCAATGTGGGACTAAGAAGCTCTTTCATCATCAAAATATGGAGAAATCAATGAAAATTAGATTAAAAGGAGTTTTAAATGAATTCTATTGCTCTGGATGAAATTTAGCCATTGATAAAAATCCAATAGATCAAAAATCATCAAAATCGGATGCGTATCGGCTCAAATCATATCAGATTAAATTCTGACCATTCGATTGAGTTAATCAAGAGAAAATCTCATCGTCGGATCGAGTTCTAGATGTTTTAATCAAGTTGGAAGCTTCCTAGATCGTTGAATCTTCACCATCTAGTTTTTTGGCCATCGGATCATGCTAGATCGCTGATGAAATTCAAATCAAACCCGAAAATAACCACCACCATTCGATCTTAACCGCAATCAACCGTAGCCGTCCGATCGTACAATTACTATTCCCATGGACCATGTGGATCGACCGCACCACACACTGTAGCCAATCAGTGCTCCTATCATCGAGTGAAAGGACCAAAATGTCCTATGAGCTACGATAGATTTTCTATGAATCCTTTAAGGGTCTAGGTCCACCATGTGTCGCGCCATGATTCGCCGATTTCTGCTGAGCTGGCGGTCCATGCCTAGATCGTGGACCGACTGACAACTTTCATGATTGAGTCGGCTTTGCTTGGTGCATTTGGAAGTGGCTTGGTGGCTTAGCTTGCGAAGCCGACTGAGCCATTTTTTTTAATTTAATTTCTTTTTTATTTTTAAAAATTTATATCTTCTTCATTTTAGTTCTATTTTACTTCAAACTTATTTCGTTATGATCAAAAAAATAAGCTCTTTCCATTAATATTAAAATTTTATTTTTTAATTTTTATTATTTTTTTAATTAATTTTTTAATTAATAAAAATATTAATTTCTTAAAAATTATATATAAATTGATCATTAATTTTAAAAATTAATATAAATTAATTGATAAATTAATATTTTTATTGATAAATTTATGATATTTATCACACCCTTCAACTTAAGCTTTGCTCGTCCTCAAGTAAAGAAAGAATTTAGTTTTAAATATCTTTTAACTCTAGAGTTTCAAATTTTGCTTGAATAGTTTTTAAAATGGTCATTGATATTCAGTAGAGCTTAAGTGAGATATATCATTAGAATATTAATACTTATCAATAGAAAAATTAAGTAAAGAACATTAAATTTTTCTTAACTTTTTCTAAATTATCCTATAATTATCATTGAATTGTCTAAATCTAATGAACATAATTGATAACTTTCGGATGGTGATGACATTAGTGGTTGTAAAATGGTAGGATCTCGATATTGATCTGAGTCTCTTCTTGTGTTAGACCTCATCTAGTTATCCAATTTGAGCTCTAGCCTGACGATAGATTTACTTTTAAGTCAGAATCAATTATTGAGTGGTAAATCTATCGCAGATAGATCGGTTTTGTTGAGAGGTGGTATGAAGTATTGTATATATGGCGCTAAATTGACTAGGTTGTCATTGTATAGGCAGATATGGGACCTATTTCTAGTTTTGATAGGTAAAATTTGGGTGTGACTGAGTCCATAGATGTCCAAAAAATTATGGAGTGGTTGCTCCAATCTGGATATTAATGAAATGGTCATTAATCAATGGAGTAACCTTGAGCAGCTTGAACTTCTTGATAAAAGTGAAAACTGTACAGCAAGACATTCTTTCAATAGTGTGGTTGACACAAAATAGAATAAAACTCAGAATTAGAAGTGATGTGATATTGCAGAATTTGTTGGCCTAAGGTTAGAAGTTGATCAATTCTAAGCAAGAAGATAATTTTATCTATTTGGACTATTAGATTTAATAGCCATTTGATTATCAGGATTAATGTGAATCAACCATTTATTATAATCACTAAATCAAAAAGTGATTCTACGTGCATATTAGTGTAACCCTAATGTATGGTTCAAATTTTAAATTCTTTTTAAAATTATATATATTAATTTATAATTATATTTAATTTTTTATATTTTATTTATATTTTAATTTAATTTAATATTTTATAATATTAGTTTATTATTTAAATTTATTATTTATTTATTTTAGGATAAAAAGAAGGAGAAAAAAAAGAAGTTCTAAAGAAAGAGTTCTAAGGAGTCCTATAACTAAAAAGAAGAAAGATATTAGTAATTAATCTATTGGTAGTATCTAGTTGATCAATCAATCTGACATGGTTTCCTAGTCTAGACAACTTTAACTGCAAGGTCATCTTTAGCCTCCCAATTGTAAGATATCAATCAACTGGTCGGTAAGTTATATGGTCAGGAAGTCCTCCGTTGCTTGCCTTAGACACCAATGTGTTTGGCCAGTATCAAGAAATCAATTAAAATCATCTTCTTCGGGCCAATCATTCTGACACTTCTCATACCAGTCAAATTGACATTCCTAATTGGTTCAATCTAGGTTCCTTACCTATGAGCTAAGTTCCTAGGGCTATGTCTATGATTAAAATTAAACCCCTAGGTCAAGCAGGATACTGGTTGGTTGTTTGTGGCAAGAAAGGATGATCAAATCTCCATCTATTTTTATTAGATGTTGCCCTTAATTTGATTTAATATAATGCAAAAAAAAATTCAATCAAAGGTTCTATGCAATTTAACTAGATGTATGCATAATGAATTCAAAAGGCTTACTTATCTCCAGTAATCATCAAAAAAAATATAAAACTATGATGCGCTTTAAAACACCTAGGTTAATCTATACGAGACTTTTAATTAGTTTAATGGATATTTTTTAATAAGTTAAAATAAAGTAAATAAATAATAAAAAGAGATGGAGTTAGGATTTGACAAGAATAGACTTTCTTTCTTTCCTTTTTTCTTCTTTTGTTCACCAAAAATAAATAAAAAGTTATAAGCAATATAAATAAAATTTAATATTAATTTACAAAAAAATAAAAAATAAAGAAAAAATAGCTTCTTCTCTGGGCAACGGTGCCAAACTTAATAAGAACTGATGTTGTCATTAAGAACCGGTTTAGCATTAAATCCAATTATCTTAAAATAATAAAAATATAGATAGCAGAGTTCAGATCAATCCACAGAAAAGATAGTTTTATATTTGAAATCATTATTTTTTAAAAAAAAAAAAAATAGAATTAGAAGTTTGAAAAATAAAATTAAAAATATGAAGTAAAATTAAAATTATGATAAAAAACCTGGTACTAAACTACTACAAGATCTACCATCTACTTGCATAAAATAAAGACAAAAATAAAGTTACAAAATTAAATTATAATAAATACTAAAAAGCTAAATTTAAAAAAAAAAATTTATATAATTAATTTAGAATTTAAATACATTGAAATTAAAAAGAAATAAAATACCTGATCTCACTCGGATCGGCATTGTATAGAAAGGGTGTAAGGTCCATCTTCTTCTGAAATCCCATTGCTTGAAGCAGCCATTAACCCATAGCCTGGCTTTTCTGTACCAAAGCTTTATCTTGATCGAGATGTCAATTCTAAAGGCTAGGATCCTTTATAGAGCTAGGAGGCTCGGAGAGTTTTCTTCAGGCAATGTGGGACAAGGAGCTCTTCTTATCACATATGAGAAGAATCAAAGAAAATCAGATTAAAGATTTGAGATGAATTTTTGTTGCTCTGTAATAAATTGCCCATTGATAGAAATCAACGGACCCAAATCATCAAAAGGGATGCTATTGGCTCAAATTGGTCGATGAAATTCTGGCATTCAATTTAATCAAGAGAAAATCTACCGTCGGATCGAGTTCTGATGTTTATCAAGTCGGAAGTTTTTGGACCATTGGATCTTCATCGCTATTTTGCCGTCGATCGCACCAGATTGCTAATGAAATTCGAATCAATCTGGAAATACCACCAACCATCCGATCTTGACCGCAATCAACCGGCAGCCATCCGATCGCATAATTACTGTTCTCATGACTCATGACAATCTACCATACACCACAGCCATACACATCCCTACTGAGTGATTAAAAAGAATA
>QRFJ01001709.1:101955-194754 GCA_006176705.1 Cocos nucifera
TCGGATCGAGTTCTGATGTTTTAATCAAGTCGGAAGTTTTTTGGACCATTGGATCTTCATCGGCTAGTTTTTTGGCCGTCGGATCGCACCAGATTGCTAATGAAATTCGAATCAAATCTGGAAATAACCACCACCATCCGATCTTGACCGCAATCAACCGCAGCCATCCGATCGCATAATTACTGTTCTCATGGACTGCATGGACCAATCGTACCATACACCACAGCCAATCAGCACTCCTATCATTGAGTGAAAAGATCAAAATGCCCTATGAGCCATGATAGATTTTCTGTGAACCCTTTAATGGTCTAGGTCCACCACATGTCCGCACCATGATTCGTCGGTTTCTATTGAGCTGGCGGTCCACGCCTGGATCATGGACCGACTGATGGCTTCTGCGGCTAAGTCGGCTTAGCTTGGCATGTTTAGAAGTGCCGACTTCATCGGCTTGGCTTGGCTTACGGAGCCGACTGAGCTATTTTTTTTTTTATTTATTTTTTTTATGTTTAAAAATTTATATCTTCTTCATTTTAGCTCCGTTTTATTTCAAACTTATTTTGTTATGATAAAAAAGATAAGCTCTTTCTATTGATAATAAAATTTTATTTTTTTAATTTTTATTATTTTTTTAATTAATTTTTTAGTTAATAAAAATATTAATTTCTCAAAAATTATATATAAATTGATCATTAATTCTTAAAAATTAATATAAATTAATTAATAAATTAATATTTTTATTGGTGAATTTATGATACTTATCATGGATGGACGATGATAATAAAGCTAGGTACTATATATTGGACACCATGTCAGATGAATTACAGCACCAACATAAAGACATCAAGACTGCTTGCCAAATATTGACTCATCTGTAAGAGTTGTTCGGTGAGCAGAGTCGTGCAACTTGACATCAAGTCTCTCAAAGACTTTTTAAGAATTAGATGTATAATGGGTAGTCAGTCCAAGATCATTGTTTGACAATGATCAAGGATTTAGAGGAGCTTGGGAAGCTCATTGTCATGTTAGATAAGGACCTGCAGATTGATGTGATCCTACAGTCCTTGACTAATGCATATAGATAGTTTATCATGAACTTCTATATGTATAAACTGCAATAAACCTTAGCTGAACTTATGAATATGCTGGTTACTATTAAGCTTTCTATGAAAGGTTCAAAAAATTTAGTTCTTGCTATGGAGTGGACTTTCTCCAAAAGAAAGTCTTTTGGAAAGAAGTCTGCGAAGAAGCATAAGATAGAAGGTGGGAAGAAGAAGAAGGAAGAACCAAAGAAGAAGGCCGCTGACAAAGAAAAGTATTTTCATTATAGCACCGATGGCCATTGAATACAGAAGTATTCTTTATACCTGGCCAGCCTGAAGAATAAGAAGGAAGCAAATTCTTCTAGAGGTATGCTTGTAATTGAATCTAACCTTATGATTTCTTTTGCATCTAGTTGGATGCTGGACTTTGGTTCTAGTGCTCACTTGTGCACTTCCATGTAGGATCTTAAGGAGAATAGGAGACTAAGGGATGGTGAGATGATCCTTCATGTTAGAAATAGAGCAAGAGTTACAGCTGTGGCCGTGGAAACTTATCCTCTTTGACTACCATCTGATTTAGATTTAGTACTTAGGAACTATTATTATGCGCCTGCAGCAAGCAAAAATTTGATTTCTATTTCTTGTTTAGCATAAGAATGTTATATAATTAGCTTTCTTAAGGACCACTATACTATTTTTTTTGAAAGAAATAAAATTACTAGTGATTTCTTAATTAATGGTCTCTATCAGTTGCATATTAATGTCTCTGTATTTAATGTCGAGCAAAACATGAATGCCATAGGATCTAAGCAACCTAGGAATAGTCTAAATGAAAGCTATCTATGGTACCTTAGGCTAGGTCATATAACAGAAGACAGGATTAACAAATTGAAGAAATTCAGACTAATTGGTCCATTGAATTTTGAGTCATATCCGATTTATGAATCATACCATCAAGGCAAAATGACCAAGCTTTCTTTTGTAGGATATGGAGAAAGGACCACGAACCTACTGTTAGATATGTGCCCTAGAAGTCAGATTGATTGATACTTGTCAAATACTTTCTAGGGATATTTTTATTATTTTGACTTAAAAATTAATTAAAGGGTTATTTATTCTATCACATTGTGTATAAAGTATCTGTGATACATCCATTGAGTTAATAGGCATGATAACACATATTCTCAAGAGTTGAGAATTTAAGGCATGTGTTATCATAATTAACTCATAAATTACTCTCGATCGTAGGATCATCACGAGGATGATGATTGATCCAAAATTTTGATGTATGATCGCTTTCTTAGGATAGATGAGTTTTGAGTCTAATAGTGTGAAGACACCAAAATGAGAGTACAGTACTCATTAGAGAATAAGAGCACTGAGCGTGATCACCTCGAGCAGTCATAAGGGAGCCTACCTTCTCATCAATAACTAGCTTGATGCTATAGCATATGTCTGATTCTTTAACCTGAGGTGCATCCATAGTTCACCGTAAGGGTGTTATTGTTTGACTACACCATAACTCAATCTTTTAGCCATTTGGAATTCTGAGTTGTATGTTGGCTATAGCTTGTTCATTACAGGAATTGGATCTATAGCATATCATTGTAGGAATTGGATCGCACCAAGATGGGATCTATCAACCTCAATAGAGGAGTGGTCCTATGATGATCATGAGATCGAGTCCTAAAACCCATGGCAATGATAGTGTAAAATAATTAAAAGAAATTTCTACTAGAATTTTACATCGGACTCAAATCGAATGATTCATTCATATGATAGGTGTTGGGTTTGACGAGTTCACCTTAATCCTAATCCCGTTGGGGCTCATGATAGAAGAACCCAATCACACAGGTAGCTACACCAAGAGGTTCACTATTCGATTTTGATGGATTGCCATCATATACTGCTAGATATCACTGGTGGATTTTGGGATCAATTAGAATTATCCTGATGATCGATGATTCTAATTGCATGAATCAAAAGAGTTCTGATTCATCAAAAGGAGCTTCGATGATATCGATGATGGAGATCATGACATGTCCCATTACCATATAGAACTTAACCTAACTAGATCACACAAACAAGAGTTTGAGTTTGGATGTGATCAATTGAACTAACCTAATTTGATTGATTTGGATTAGATCCAATTAGATTCAAGAAAATCGTACTAGCCCATAATTGAGCCTAACATTCTCCTTCTGTAGTCTTTCTGGGTTGTCTCGACTAAGCCAAATTAGATTTAGCTCATCTAAGAGCCTTGTATGGGTTTGTCCTAGTTTGACCGAAACTTGTCTAGGTCAAAAAAGTTTTGTCCTAACCAGATCTAGGCTTGTCCTAATCCATCGGATGGAAATAAGACATGACCTACTAATTTCTGGAATTATTTGGACAAAGCTCATCCAAAAATTCTGTAGGGATTTGACTTGATTTGACTGGACCTTATCCTGGCATGATTAAGACTTGTCCTAAATTTTGTAAGATGGGAACAAAACAAGGGTTGTCTTTGCCAGATTAGGACTTGTCCTAAAATCAAGTGATGAAATTTGGACAAACCTCTCCCGAAAATTCTAAATGGATTTTTCTTGATCTGAATAGACCGAGTCCTAGTCTGGTCAAGGATTATTCTAACTTAATTAGGACTTGACATAAATCCATTGGATGGGACTTGAAAAGATTTTGTTTTAAATTACATAAGATGGAAAAAGACGAGGGTCAAATGTTGACCTGGATGCAGGAAAGAATAGGAGAGGGGCGTGTGCCCCTGAAGACATTCTAGGGGCACGCGCCCCCTTGGGATTTATGTGGAGTTTGTGAGCAGACATCCCTTTATGGCATGCGTATATGATGGATAAGAGAAGGCGCTTATTCAAATTTGATTTGACTAGTCAAAGCATTTGAATTTGATTCAAATATCTAGGAAGATAAGAGTTTGCGCCATCTACTCACCTTATCCTTTATTCCATGCCATATTTATGAGTTTTGTATGACAAAATATAGAAAAAATGTGGTGTGGGGCATGGAGATCATGGAAGAGTCCTTCTACATATTAAACTTTGACCTGTTCAAAGTTATATGCGAAGGGACTTTTGACTAGGTTTAAAAATAGGATCCTACACAAGCTATTGTGTATAGAAAATTCTCTATGGTGAAGCCCTACCAAAACCTTCATCTCCACACCTCTCTCATCTGATCCTCTCCCTATTCTCCATGCCTAAGAGTTGGGCAAAATCTATGAGCAAAGATCAAGTTCCATCAGTGCCAAGATCAGCGAGAGACGATGATGTTCGTGAGACAAACGTGCAGCCCTCAAAGTTCATTTTGAAGGCTCTACGAAAAGACATCAAATTTAATCTTTGGAGATCAAATCCAGAAGGAGAAGACTTTTAGATCTGATTTGAGTGAATATCGGTAGAGGTCGGGCACGTGTGCGGCTCAATCAGAATCATAAATCAATCGTCAGATCATCACAATGGATAAATGGTTTATCTGATTAGATGATAATTGTTATCATTATTTTTATTTTTATTTTACATCTAATTTTATATCAATCTAATTAGATCTAAAAGCTCTCAAATTTAATCAGATCATAAAAAAAAAATTTAAAATTTATTTCACTGTTAATCTGATCCAATCAAATGTATCCTACGGTAGAAAAGCCCGATTTTTCCTACAACTGGTATCAGAGCCAGGTTGCTGCTTCTAAATCTATCTTTAGATTGATCTAAAATTATTTTTTATGATCTAATTATTTAATTTTTAGATGCTACATATGAAGAAAAAATCTAGTTTTCCAGATCATGTTCGTTCAGATCTGATTGGATCAAGAAAGATATTTCAAAAATTTTTCTCTTGGATCCAGATCAGATATGAGACTTTTCAGATATGATATTATTAATCTAATAAATAAAATAAAATAAAATAAAATTTTAATTTAATTTAATTTAATTTTATCTTATTATGGGTAATCTGATTATCCTATGATGATCCTGATGTCTGCTTGAGGTTCTGGATCTAGCCATGCAAGTACTTGGCCTCTACCAGTATCCACTTGAATAGGATCTAGAGATCTCCTTCTTCTTTATCACTTCTCTAAAAATTAGATCTAAATCTGATTTTGAAGATCTTCAAAACTCCTTTCGAAAATGTGAGTTGTCTCTTGCAGTAGTATCGCCTTTCTCTTGCTTGGATCGTACCAAACTTATGTCCAAAAATTCTTGGGCGTGGATAGCAGAGAGAACATCTAAAGGTGGCATGGAGGAGGAAGAGGGGCAGTCTTGTGGCATGGGTAATGGGTCAAGCATCTTTGATCTTGGCACAGACATGATTTTTATAGACCCTATTGCGCCATGCAATGCCACATCATCCCAACCAATCATGGCTTTTTGTGCAATCAAATCTAAATTTGTTTGGTGGGATGATATCATCTGATCTAATTAGATGAGTGTTCCTCTAAATCATCCTTAGATAGTGCCAAGATTGGGTCAAAGTAGTTTTCTAAGCGCCATCCAAGTAGAATCCCCGAAGCAACTGGAGTCCCATCTATATGGGACTCCAGATGCTTTATTCAGGATACAGGCCTCCCTAGGCATGCACCCCATATCCATCTACTTTTTAATAGGTGGACTGGTCCAAGAACTCTTTCCTATGATGGCTTGACACATGGGCAGATGTCTAAGTGTCAAAGATCAATGTTTGACCAAATATCCTAAATAGGATTTAGCAGGTGATGGAAAATGGCAAGTGTTATCTCAAATTTATCTCATAAATTAAGACAACCCTATTTTGACCTGGACAAGCTCTAGTCAGACCAAGTAAAGGTACCTGAGTGAGCTTAGATACATTTGGCTCAGTTGAGATAAACTTTAATGATAATTAAAGGAGAACATTAGGCTTAATCGTGTGCTAGCATGATTTTCTTGAACCTAATTGAATATAATTCAAATCAATTGAACTAGATTAGTCCAATTGATGATATCTAGATCAAAACCTTTATTTGTGTGACCTAGTTAGGTTCAGTTCTATATGGTAATGAGATATATCACAATCTCTATCATCGACATCATCGAAATACCTTTCGATGGATCAAAACTTTTCTGATTCGGATTAGTATGATTGATCATCTAAATCATTCTAATTGCTCTCAAAATCCATCAGTGACACCTAACAGCATATGATGGCAACCCATTAGAACTAAAAATGAATCTCTTGGTGCAGTTACTTGTGTGATTAAGTTCTTCTATCTTGAGCCCTGACTAGATTAGGGTTAAGGTAATCTCATCAAACCCTAATATCCGTCATATGATTAATCATTCGATTCAAGTCTAATATGAAAACCTTAATAGAAACTCTTTCTATTATTTCACTATACCATGGCCATGAGCTTATGGACTTGATTCTCATGATCATCATAGGGCTACTCTTCATCTACCGAGATAGATAGATTTCCTATTGGTGCAATCCAATTCCTACAATGAACATGCTATAGCCAACATACACCTTAGGATTTCGAATGGCTAGGAGATCGAGTCATGGTGTAGTCAAACTATAACACCCTCAAGGTGAACTTTTGATGCACCTCAGATCAAAGAACCAGACACACAACTGCAGCTTCGAGCCAGTCATCAACGAGAAGGTAGACTTCTTAATGACTGCTTGAGGTGGTCATGTTTAGTACCCTCATTCTCTAAAGAGTACCTATACTCTCGCTCTGGTGTCTCTACACCGTAGACTCAAGACTCATCTACTATAAAGAAGTGATTATACACTAATCTTTCGGATCAATCATCATCCTCATGATGATCCTACGGTCAGGAGCATTTTATAAGTTAATAATAAAAATTTATGTCTTAAATTTTCAACTCTTGAAAATAAGAACTATCATTGCCATTAACTAAAGGGATGTATTACAAACACTAAATACACATTATGATAAAAAATAATCCATTTTATTATTTATAGTCAAAATTATAATTTTGTCTTTAGAAGTGTATAACAAGTGTCAGCCAATTCTGGTTTCTAGGGCATACATATCTAACAAACTCCTACTTGACCTAAAGTCAATTGGCTACAAATCTAAGTTCCATCTTCTCAAGGTGAGTTTTGACCTTCTACTGGCCCAACGGCTTTGTAAGTGGGTCTGCTGCATTATCTGCGGAGTCGACTCTCTTGACCTCGACGTATCCTTTCTTGAGATAATCACGGATGAGATGGTATCGTCGCTCGATGTGTTTGAATTTCTGATGAGACCTTAACTCCTTAGCAAGAGCTATGACGCCATTATTATTGTAGTACAGAGGAATGGCATCTGATGGTATCACTCCAATCTCTACGGCAAACTTCTCATACCAGAATGCCTCCTTTGTAGCTTCTGATGCAGCAATCTATTCTGCTTCCATGGTGGAATCTACTATTACTGTTTGTTTGAAACTCTTCCAACTGACAACACTACCATTACACACAAATAGATTCTCAAATGTCGACTTTCGATCATCTATATCAGACATAAAATCCGAGTCTGTATATTCTTTGACTTTGAGTTCTCCATTACCAAAAATCAAGAATATATCCTTAGTTCTTCTTAAGTACTTAAGGATACATTTCACAGAAGTTCAGTGTTCTTCTCCTGGATTTGACTGATATCTGCTTGTGACACTCACAGCATGGGCTATATTAGATTGTGTACATAACATGGTATACATGAGGCTCCTTATTGTAGAAGCATAAGGGATCTTGCTCATGCGTTCAATCTCCTCTGGTGTGTTGGGACACATTTTCTTGGAGAGATGAATGCCATGTCTGAAGGGTACCAATCCCCTCTTAGAGTTTTCCAAGCTAAATCTCTTTAGCACTTTCTTTATGTACATCTTCTATGAAGACCTAGCATCCTATTCGATTTATCTCTATAGACTTTGATTCCAAAAATGAAGAATGCTTCTCCTAGGTCTTTCATGGAGAATTCTTTAGATAACCATATTTTAACTATGGTCAACATGAAAATATCATTTTCAACAAGGAGGATATCATCCATGTACAGTACGAGAAAGACAATAGTGCTCCCACTAAACTTTCTAAAAATATATGGTTCCTCCTCATTCTTGATGTAATCAAATAATTTGATCATATCATTAAAATGAGTATTCCAGCTTCGAGATGCTTGCTTAAGTTCATATATGGACCTTTGTAGCTTGCATACTTTATGATCAATATCACTGAATGTGAAATCCAGCGGCTATCCCATATAGATATCTTTCTCAAGATACCTATTTAAGAATATCATTTTCACATACATTTGTCATATTTCATAATCGAAATAGACTGCAACAGTAAGCAATATGCGAATGGATTTAAGCATGGCTACTGACAAAAAGGTATCCTAATAGTCAATGCCTTCACGCTGACTATAACCTTTTGCCACTAATCTAGCTTTGAATGTCTCTACATTGCTATCTGCACCAATCTTTCTCTTATAGATCCATTTACACCCAATAGGTACTATACCTTCTGGTGGATCTACTAAGATTCAGACTTGGTTTGAGTGTATCGAATCAATTTCTGACTTTATTATCTCTAACCATTTCTCGGAGTCGATATCTAATATCATCTCGTTATAGATTTTGGAATCATCAATATGAACTCCATTACCTACAAGGAATATTTTCTCTACTTCCTCTGAAATAGTACCTAAGTACCTCTCAGGGGGACAAAAAATCCTTTTCGATCTTCGAGGTGGAGGAGGTAGTAATTATATTGGCTCAACCTAATTTGGTTCCAAAGGGTCCTTAGCTCTTTGCTCTTCGGAGACTTTCTCCTCTAGCTTGATCTGCTTTCCAATGTTGCCATCTTGAATAAATTATTTTTCAAGAAAGATGGCATATCAACTTATAATCACATTGTGATCTTATGGAATATAGAAATAATATCCTAATGACTCTTTAGGATATCCTATGAATCGAGCTCTAAAGGACCTATACTCTAACTTGTCTGCTTGTTATCTTTTCCCAAATTTTGAGATGACTCAGACTTGGTTTCTTACCATGCCATATCTCATACGGTATGGTAGGAACGATTTCAGAAGGAACCCGATTCAATAAATATATAGCAGTTAACAAACTATCCCTAAAGAAAATTAGAGAGGTCTTTGAAGCTCATCATGGATCGGACCATATCTAATAGGATCCAGTTTCTTCGTTCTGAAATTCTGTTGAGTTGAGGTGTTCCAGATGGAGTCCATTGAGAGACTACGCCATTCTGCTTGAGATAGTCTAGGAATTTTCGACTAAGGTATTCACCTTCTCGATCTGATTGAAGAACCTTAACAGGTTTTTCAGTTTGCTTTTCTACTTCATGTCTGAATTTTTTAAACTTTTTAAAGGCTTCAGACTTGTGTCTCATAAGATACACATATCCATACTGAGATAAATCATCAGTGAAGGTTATAAAGTAGATAAAATTGCCTCTAATCGGCACATCAAATTGGCCGCACACATCAGTATGTACTAGGGCAAGTAAATCCATGGCCCTTTCCCTATGTCCCACGAAAGGGAGTTTAGTCATTTTGCCATGAAGATATGATTCACAAATTGGATATGACTCAAAAATCAATGGACTCAATAGCCCTATTTTCTTCAATTTGTTAACCCTATCTTCTACTATATGACCTAGTCTAAGGTGCCATAGATACCTATCATTTGGACTATCCCTGGGTCATTTTAATTTTATGGCATTCATATTTTGCTCGATATTAAAAATAGATACATTAATATGTAACGGGTAAAGATCGTTAATAAAAAAATTACTTGTAATTTTATTTTTTTATAAAGAATATTATAATGATCCTTAAGAAAATTAATTACATAGCCTTCTAATACTAAACATGAAACAGAAATCAAATTTCTATTTACTACAGGCACATAATAATAATCCTTAAGTACTAAATCTAAACTAGATGGTAGTCGAAGAGGATAGGTTTCCACGGCCACAGCAGCAACCCTTGCTCTATTTTCAATATGTAGGATCATCTTACCATCTCTCAAACTCCTGCTATCCTCAAGATCCTACATGAAAGTGCATAAATGAGCACTAGAACTAGAGTCATACACCCAACTGGATGTAGAAAAAATCATAAGGTTAGATTCAATAACGAGCATACCTCCAAAAGAACCTACCTCCTTCTTATTCTTCGGGGTGGCCAGGTATGTAGGGCAGTTTCGCTTTCAGTGGCTGTCAGTGTTGTAATGGAAATACTTTCCTTTGTCAGCGACCTTCTTCTTCAGCTCTATTTTGTTTTGGTCAAAAAAAATCTTGGAGTGAAGGTGAGTAGGGTCCTATAGCACTTTATTTTTCCTTCATACCTCTATTCTCTTCTGATTTTTGTCTCTAAGGACATGCAATTTTTACATATGATCTAAATAAGGTTTATACATTTGAAAGTTATCTTTCCATAAAAACTTGTTTTATAGAAAAACTCCACACAAAGAGGGTGTGAGAGGGTTTTCAGTGCGTTAGGATTTTTGGGCCGAGTGAAACCCAAGATTTGGGAATCTGGGTTCGAGTGGAGTGATCGAGTGTTGTGAGAATCGGATCACCACCAAACTTTGAACACCATCTCATCATCCCCCAAAGAATGAGTTTTGATTTTTTAGAGCATCCAAAAAATTAGAAAGTGGATGATTGATCGGATCACTTGTGATCAGCCATCGAAGGCCCCGTTGAGGAGCTAGCACTCTAGTAGAGCTGATCAAGATCAGGAGCTCCGTGTGGATCAATGGTAGAGGCTGAACATATGTGCGACTGTGGTGCAACACTAGAGCATTATTTGATGGATTTAGATTGTGGTGATCAACTACCCATGAAAAGATATTATATTCTGAACACATAGATATAGTAAATAGTTTGCTGCATAATTTTATTTTCAGATCTATATGAATGCATGCATATTATATTTAAATTCTTAGTATAGGGTTTCATATTCTGATATGATCAGTAGGTAATTAATTAGATTAATTACTTCTTCCACTACATCTTTACTATTTTTAAAATTTTTTTTTGAAAGTAGCACTACAAACTCTGCACTGCATCCTTCAATGTCTAGACTAGATCCCTAGTTTAATCTCATTGTCTAGATCAAAAATTTTATGAAATGTTCATTTAATTTTTGAAGATTATATGATTAGATTAGTTAAATTTTAGATATTATAGGTGATATAATTAGATCTGAAAGCATAAGATGTATTTAAAAATTTCATATGTATAATACATGCAATGTATGTCTAGACTAGTTCCATAGATCTATATCATGAGTAGTCTAGATTAAAATTTTTTTGATGAGATCATTTAAAATTTTATTTTTAGATATTATATCAAATGTAATCAGATCTAAAATATAAATTTAAATGTTAAATTTGATACTTGAGATGTATGCAAAACATGTATAGATTAGATCTTAAATCATGTAACAATTATATGCTTAGATCTAATAGTTTTGTAGTATAGTTCATATTTCTGATTAAGACATTCTCCTTGATCGTACGGTCATAAGAGTAAGAAGGATTTAAAGGCTCTCTCTTTTCATTTGATGGGATGTTCTTATGGTCTGTAGGGGTGCTGCGCGTTTATCCTTAATCAAAAATCAAAAACTTACTTTTCTGCAAAATCCTAGATCCTAAAAACCTAGGATTTTTATGCATGCTTTGTTATTGAACCCTTGGACTTAATTAAGAATTAAGTTTATAAAATTAATTAGATCTAAAATTATGAATTTTCAGATCTAAGATACCTTCATAAATCATGAGTTCGAGTATGGGTAGCTCAATTAGGTCTAGTGGTCGATCAAACCGAATCAATAGTTGGTTAGGTGGGATCAAGAGTGCTTAGATTTGACCAGCCTAATAGGATTAAGTCTAGGTCAAGGTCAACTCATAGTCATATATGGTCGATCAAGTTAAGACCTAATTTGGCTCTGCGGTTCAAGCCTGGATTGTAAGCTAATCCGATCAGTTCTGGTTAGACAAGTCGGTGTCTAAGGTAAGTATGGCAAATACGACCAATGGTCTTTAATTGGAAGCTACTCGATCTGAATGTATTCATAATGAATTAATGGCATATTTCTTCCACTGATCTTACTTACCTAGCTGATTAAGTCGATCGAGTTCTGGTTTGAGGTGGCTAACGATTCAAGCTAACCCATGCCACTAGGTTAGTCATAAATGTTATGACTAGTTGAGTCTAAGAGATCAAATTAAATCTTCCTAAGAAAATATTTAGTCCTAGGTCTTCCACCATTGTAGATGTATAGGCCCTTTCTGGGATTGATTGTTCTCGATTGGATACAGTGGTTCAGTTGCACCCGGAAGATACAATCATGTCGATTAGGCATTGGATGCTATGGGTGTTGGAACCAGTGTAGGGTTGACAGTGCTACTTTCAAAAATTTTTTCAAAATTAGCTAAAATGCAATGAAAAATTAATTAATCTAATTAATCAATTACTAATCATATCAAAAAATAAATCCTACACTAAGGATATAAATATGATATAAATGCATACATATCATATCTGAAAAATTAAAACAGTGCAGTAAACTATTTACTAGGTTTAAGTGTTTTGAACACTATATCTTGCATGGGTAGTTGATCACCATGATCTTATTATCATTGAGGATATCCACTGGTCACGATGTAGCCACACAGATGTCTAGCCTCCATGGATCGTTCACACAAGGTGCCTGATGCTGATCGGCTCCCCGTGAGTGCTAGCTCGACACCAGAACCCTTTAGGGGCTATTTTGATCGAACAACTTTGATCTTTATCTACAGGTTTCACGAATGCTCTAGGTTGCTGGTAGATGTAGTAGAGAGGTAGAGGAGGTTCTCTCTAAAGTTTTATGGGCTTACGATTCTCATACCTCATGCAATTGCTTCCTGAATCCCAGGTTCTAAAACCCTAAGTAGCACTCAAAAAATGAACTTGCACCCAACTCTCTTTGTTTTTCTTTATCTTGATTTTTTTTAATATTTTTTTCATGCACACAGAGGGTCATGGAAGTCCTCTCCCATTTTTTTAGATCAATGTCACATGTCCAAAAATCTCTTCCTTTTATTTTTTGCCTAAATAGTGGATAGTACACATGAGAGGATTAGAAGGGGTTGGTTGTCAATTTGAATTCAAACTTGTTTTGAATTCAAATGCCAACCAATTAAATTCATACCATAAGTGGCATGAGAAGAAAAGGCATGGAATGTTTTTCGTGTGGAGAGCATTCATGAGAAACACTTTCTCATGAGGAAAAGTGGGCACACAAAAGTGATGTGGTGCAAGGATAAGGTAGAGTTTGTTTCTTATCTAAGTTTGAATCTAATTCAAACTAAAACCAATAACAACCAAAGCTTATCCATAAGAGGCATAGAGAAGGTGGGTGTGAGATCCCTTTGTGCGTGGAAGAAAACTTCCAATAACTTTTCTTGTGAATTTTAAATGGGGCATGGGGCATATGTGGCGCATGGAAAGAGAAGACTAGTCAAACTAGTCTTTGAATTTAAATTTCAACCAATTGAACCGACCCAATCAAAATTGGTTAGGCCAAATTAGATCAAATTAAATCCAATATAATTAAGCTTAATTAGGCTCAATTAAATTTTAATAAAATCAAGAATTTATCAAGCCCATCCTCTGATCAAATCAGGGTTCAAACCTCCTCGACGATTAGGTCAACTCGTGACCTAATCGGGTCAAACCCAACTGAACCCAATTCAATTGGAATTGATCCAAAAATAATTACTCAATCAAATTAAGTTAATTAGCAATCGAATCACTAATAAAATCTCTCATAGATCTAGAGTCTAAATTCGGTGGATGTTCGGATAATAGAGTCCCATCAAAATAAAACTCTTGATCAAAGAGTCCCAAACCAGTGGGACTCTTGATCCTGGTGTTCGAAACAAATGGAACTCATGATTGTAGAGTCTCAACTCTCAATCATGGAGTCTCAATCAAAGTCTCAGAGTTGTGGGACTCTTGGTCGAAGAGTCCTAGTCCAGTGGGACTCTTGACCATAGACTCCCAAACATTGAGACTCAGTGTCCCAACATAGTAGGACTCCCGATCGAAGAGTTCCAGTCTAGTTGGACTCTTAACCATAAAGTTTTAGTTGATTGAAACTCTTTATCATAGAGTCCCAATGAAGTAGAACTCTTCACCAGCCATCAAATCAGGTAGAAACTTCTAGTGTGTGACTCCATAGGTTCGAACCTAAGTCGGTAGCATAGAAATCAATTTTTGTACTAATCGAAGTAACCATCTAGCAATGATACCCGATGTCTAGATAGGTCGAATAGTCACAATCGCAACATTCAGAACCTACGTGAATATGGTTACTATATAATTTATCCCTATGATCTCTATGTAATAGATGATTCAAGGTTTGACTGTCAACCCTAGAAAATGCATCTATGTCGTGTCTCAAAGCATTTAGTCCCATGACTCCTCACTAAGACTACTCTGGCCAAGACTTTGCTAAATTAAAATACAATCGAACATAGCTCCTAAAATTAGGAGTGGTCAATCCCATCTTGATACATGCACTGACTCCTTAAATACTTGACTATGCCCAGAAATCTTCCATCATTGAATTAGAAATTCAGGTAGTCTGACACCAACGCCACCTTAGTCCCAATGCCCCTCATACCTATTTTTTAGGTATTTTTCATGAAAAATCTCTTTCTTTCTGATTTTCATGCCCCCTCTCTCCCTCCAAGTCATATTTGGAAGTTAAGTGGAAGACCAAGTCAAAGGAGGAATTAGTTTTGCTTAGGATTCTATGAGATAGAATCCTTATTGACCAAAACATCTTTCCTTAAGTATCACCCTCTTTTTTAATTAATTCTTCTCTTATTTCATTAAAATAATCTTCTTTTTTATGCACCCTCTCTTACGGGTCCACGCTAAAAATTATGGAGGAGGTGCCCAAGAGTTGGGCGTCCTAACAACTTCTCATGTTTGGATATTCCTAGTCTAAAAATTTGACCTAACCTGGACTCTTCTTTTTCCTTATTTATTGGATGAATTTTGTTCTAATTTTTTTGTAGAATACAAAGCTTTGGTAGAGTTTTGGGCTGTATAAAAATTAGAGAAAGATGGTCCTTGGGCATGGGGGTTCCATCGGCACCAAACTAGGTGTCTAGGTGAGAGAAAAGAGAAGAAGAAGAGGGTCTTCTTCTAGAGCTATTTTATTTTCAATCTCTCCTCCTTTCTTTTGAGTTTATTTAAAAGAGTCTTAGATCAGTAAACTCTTATCTTCCTTCTCATATTTTGGAGAGTCCAAATTTTGAAGAAGGGAGCATCGGATCAATCATTGAAAAAGGATCAGCACAATACTAGCATGCTGTGCTGATTTCCAGCATCGGACTTCAGATCAGAGATCGTAGGCTTGTGTGGATGACTCCTAGAGGTCAGATGCATGTGTGGCTCATGACTTTATGCTCAAGCTTGGATCAACAAGTTAGAACATCTAAACTTGCTCAGATAATAGATTTGATCTATAAACTTCATACCTGCATTTGATGTAGTGTAGATCTAGGTTGATTTGATCAACCTTTTTCTTTCTTATTTAATTTTAATTTTTAATTTTATATCATACCTTAATCATGTAATAGATCTAAGATCTAGATGTTTACATAATTATTTAAGTAAATTTTATATTTATTTAAGTCTTTCACTGCAAGATCTTGAAAAGGTTTCAAGATCTACCTGTAAAACTCTAGATCTGTTTCCTTCAATTGGTATCAGAACAAGGTTCTTATTACATGATTTTTGTGCATGTCTAGATTATTTCTTGGATTAGACCTAATTTATAATCTATTATTAAATCTAAAATTTAAAAAAGAATTTAGATTGCATGGATGGCCATAAGATTATCCTGTTGTAAGGTTTACCCCTTACAGTGAATAGGTTATCCTAGTACATGCTGATCTAAAAAATTAATCATAAAATTTTAGATTAGATCTAAGAAATTTTATGATCTGATTAAAAATATTTTAATCTAATTTTAATCATCATAAATATTTTAGATTTGATCTAGGAAGATTTATGATTAATTATTATTGAAACTGTTTCAATTATATGAACCCATTTAGATTAGATCAAAAGTAGTTATGTTTATTTTACTTTTATATTAATTATGAATCAAACATGCAACTTGGTTGATAGAACCATGTTGTAAAAATATTTTATAAATATAAAAATTATTTTTGAAAAGCCAAACCCCAACCCTCAGCCCAAAACATAATTGAGAATTAAGAAGTTGATTGATTAGGATCTAGGATTGTGAATTGAAGATCCTAAGATATAAATCATAACACATTGGGTTAAATGAATTAGTGGAGATTAGGTCCATTAATTGGTTAGACCTAGGGTTAGATTAAAGAATGGACTTAATTAGAGAATTGACTAAATCTAATCAATTGTTGTCTTAGATTAGGTCAAGGATTCTCTAGATCAATTACAATAGTTGTAGTTGGTCAAGTCCATGTCTTTAACAAGACCCAAGATGGACTTGATTCCTGATTATAACATCTAGTATGAACTGTTAGGTTGATCTAATTAAAATTAATTAAATTAGTTGGTGTCTAAGGTAAATCAAATCAGTAGTTTTTAATTGGCAGTTCGCTTAACTGGCCATTTATGATGGTGTCTAAGGCAAGCTTGACAGACCCTTCCACTGATCGAACTTACCTGACCTCTTTGTGAGATTATGTTTTGATCAGATCGCTTGACTATTTGAGCTAACCCATGTCAGCTAGGTAAATCAGTTTGACTGATTTATGTGCTCCTAGACCAGCCTATTAATGGTTGCCCTTAAGCTGACTTGGTGAACTTAGTGGAAGGATCATGATAAGCTGGTTAATCTGACCTACTCACTTCTATAAATAAATTCTCTAACTTATTAGGTCTCTAAAATAAAATAGTTATATGATAACTGGATCATAGCCTCCCATTAAAGTATATGATAATGGGTCCATCAGTTGGATAATCATTGGAGGCCCAAAGGCCTGGTGCTTATCGGTTGATGGAATTATCATTCATTATATGATCTCTTCGATACATCTTTCTAAATGGTGGTCAGGTGGGCTAACCAAAGTTGGGCCTGATCATTCATTGGTTGGATGGGCCAAGTATGATCATGTTAATGGTTGGACCTAATTGAAATCTTTTCTGAGAAGGCCAAAGCCAACTGATCAGGGCCTGGGATAAAATTTAATTACTAAAAATTATTTAGAGAAATAATTGGTTATGAACCTACCCTTAGATGTACATGGGTGGGCCAACCAAAGTTGGACTTGTGTACAGTCTATGTGGATTCTCGTACCCACTAAGAAATTAGGATAATTTCTTGAATTAGAGATAGAGGCTACCAATTCGAATAAAATAGTGGAAGAAACCTTTTGATTAAAGTCCAAATCTTTAGGTTTAATGAATCAATTACTAATTAGATTTTGATTTTTCTTTGTGCAGACATGGCCACTTCTCTATCACTCTGATCATTATTGGATAATGATAAGTTGGTGGGACCCAACTTAGATAGCTGATACTGAAAGTTGAAGATTATTCTGGAGCATGAATGGATCCTATATGTGTTGACGGATCCTATACCTGAGGAGCCAGCTACCAACGCACATGAAATAGTCAGAGACACTTACCAGAAGTAGCTTAGTGATCGAACCATGGTGCACTGCATTATGTTGGCTGCGATGAGTGATGAGTTCAGTTGCAAGTTTGAGATAGCTCAGTCAAATAAAATACTCCAAGTGTTGGTGGATTCTTTTGGCACACCTGATGATGTTGAGAGGTACAAGACTAGTTGTACCATATTCAACACTAGAATGTGGGATGGTGCCTCTATCACTGATCATGTATTGTACATAATCAAGCTGATAGAGTTCTTGAGCAAGCTAGGTTTTTTCTTGCACAAATAACTTGAGAAAGATGCAATACTGAACTCGCTGTCCAAGTCTTATCTCCCATTTCTTACACATTATAGAATGTCAAAGCCTGAAGTGGACTACCATGGGTTATTGGGGTTACTTTAGAACTTTGAGAAGGATCACCAACTCCATAAGGAGTCGGTGAACTTAGTGGAAGGTTCATCTTCTCATTCTCGATCTTTTGGAAAAGAGAAGAAGAACAAGAAAAAGAAAGCCAAGAAGGTGCATGTTCATGCTAGGACACCTATGCAGGCTCAGACCCCAAAGATCAAGCTCGATAAGAGTCAAGCCGAATGCTTCTTTTGCAAGAAGTAGGGGCACTAGAAGAGGAACTATCCTCAGTACATTGCCTCTCTGGATCCAAATAGGTAGAGAAAGAAGCAAGCTATTATTGGGCAAGGTATTTATATGATAACTCTTTGTAATTTCTTTATTTATGATATTACTAATTGGGTATTGAATTTTGGTAGTCCTTACCATATTTGCAATTCATTACAGGGGTTGCAGGTCAGTAGAAGATTCAAGCAAGGTGAGAGATTTCTAAACGTTGGAGATGGAAGACTAGTTTCAGTTCTAGCTTTAGAAATTTTGAAACTTATATTTGAATCTCATACCGTTGTTCTTAATGATTGTCATTTTTATCCTAGTTTCTTTTTAAATATCATTTCTATAGGCCTTTTGGCCATGAACAATTATGAAATTTCAATAATGAAATAAGTTTGTAATGTCATTATGAATGGGGTTACTGCTTTCTATGGACAATTGAATAATGGTGTATATATGTTATCACAATCTATTAATGTAGTCTATTCTACTAGCAAGCACCCTACATTAGATAGTGTATCAGATATCTACCTATAGCACTATAGGCTAGGTCATATAAACAAGAACAAGATAAACAGGTTGAGTGATGAGGGAATCCTCGAAATTAATGATTGTGAATCACTTTCAACCTGTGAGTCCTATTTTCTTGGTAAAATGACCAAGTCATCTTTTACTGAAAAAGATGAGAGAGCCAATGAGCTCTTAGGTCTAGTACATATTGATGTATGTGGACCAATGAACACAAATGCCAGAGGTGGATATGTTTACTTCATCACTTTCATAGATGATCTATCTAGATATGGATATATCTATCTGATAAAATATAAGTCGGATTCTTTTGAAATGTTCAGATGATTCCGAAGTGAAGTAGAAAAACAAACTGGAAAGAGTATTAAAACTCTTTGATTTGATCGAGAAGAAGAATACCTTTCTGATAAGTTTCTCTCATATCTAGGAGAGAATAAAATTCTCTCCCAATGGACTCCTCCTAAAACACCATAGCATAATGGTGTGTCAGAAAGGAGGAATCAGACTCTGTTAGACATGATGCAATCCATGATGGGATTTGCCAGCTTGCCGCTATCCTTCTAGGGATATACACTCGAATCGGCTTGTTATCTATTAAATAGAATTTCAAGTAAGTCTGTAGTTAAAACCTCATATGAGATATGGATAGGGCATAAGCTAGCACTTTCACATCTTAGGATTTGGGAGTGCCCGACTTATGTCAAATGGTTAGTTACAATCAAACTTGGACCTAGGTCTAACAAGTGTACATTCATAGGATACCCAAAAGAGACCAAAAGATACTATTTCTACCATGCTGATGAACAAAAGGTGTTCGTCAGTCTTAGGGCAACCTTTTTGGAAAAGGAGTTCTTTGATGAAGGAATTATTTTCTCTAAGGTTGAACTTGATGAAGTTCAATAGCTAGAAAGTCTGACATAGAATATTGAACCTAAGTTGAATTTTATCATATCAGATCCGAAGCCTAGTGAACCCGCACCATTAAGGCAATCCACCAAAGTATGCCACCATCCGGACAGATACTATGGATTCTTGGTCCAAGATGGTGGTCACATCAAACTCGATGAGAATGATGAGGATCCGATCATTTATATGGATGCGATGCAGAGATCCAACTCTGAGAAATGGCTAGAAGCCATGAGATCCAAAGTAGATCCCATGAAGGTCAATGATGTATGGATATTAGTTGACCCACCTGAAGGAATTAAATCCATTGGATGTAAATGGGTCTTTAAAAGGAAGAGGGGTGCGGATGGAAAGGTGGAGATCTATAAAGCTCGTCTGGTTGCCAAGGGATATCGTCAACATTATGGTATTGACTATGACGAGACGTTCTCTCCTATCGCAATACTCAAGTCCATTCGAATCATGCTTGCCATTATTGCCCATCTAGACTATGAGATCTGGCAGATGGATGTAAAGATAGCTTTTCTAAATAGAGAGCTGACGAAAGAGGTGTATATGATACAATCTGAAGGGTTCACATCCATAGATGAGTCCAAGGTGTGCAAGCTTCATAGATCCATTTATGGATTGAAGCAGGCATCTTAAAGTTGGAACATGCATTTTGATAAAGTGATCAAAATGTATGGCTTTGTTAAGAATGGGGAAGAACCCTGCATTTACAAATGAGCAAATGGTCCAATAGTGGTATTCTTTATTGTGTACGTGGATGATATTCTCTTAATCGAGAATGACATCCCCGCCCTATAAGGAATAAAAGTCTGGTTGTCATCATAATTCTCCATGAAGGACTTGGATGAAGCATCTTATATCCTAGGGATGTAGATCTATAGGGATAGATCTAAAAGGGTGCTTGGTATATCTCAATCCACGTACATAGAAACTGTGCTAAAGAGGTTCAACATAGAGAATTCCAAAAAGAACTATCTTTCGATAGTCCAAGAAATTTCTCTCTCTAAGAAGGATTGTCTGATAACTCCTGAAGAGAGAGAGCATATGAGTAGAATTTTATATGCTTCGATAGTGGAGTCTATTATGTATGTAATGATATGTACGAGACTAGACATAGCATACTCACTAGGAGTAGTGAGTAGATACCAGTCTAACCCTGGAGAAAATCATTGGAAGGTGGTTAAAACCATCCTTAAGTATTTAAAAAATACTAAAGATCAATGATTAGTTTATGGTGAGTCAGATTTGAAGCTTGTGGGGTTTATAGACTCTAGCTTTCAATCTGATCATGATGATAGTAAAAGTATGTCAGGGTATATCTTTACTCTAAATGCTGGAGCCATCTACTAGAAAAGTTTCAAGCAGCATATAGTGGCTGACTTTGTTTCTAAAGTAGAGTACATGGCAGCATCAGATGTAGCAAAGGAAGCTATGTGGTTGAAAAAGTTCATCATCAAGCTCAGAGTAGCACCCTCCATTGATGGTCCAGTCCTACTCTACTGTAACAGCACTGGCGCCATGGCTCAAGCAAAAGAACCAAAGGCACACCAGCAAACAAAGCATATTTTGCACCACTTTCATTTAGTCCGTGAGATCGTGGATCGTGGTGACGTCGACCTTCAAAAGATCAACAAAAAGGAGAACCAAGCCGACCCCTTCACTAAAGTCCTGACAATCAAGAAGTTCAACAACCATAAGTCGAAGATAGATATTAGATACTGTGCTAAGTGGCTTTAGGATAAGTGGGAGTTGTTGAAAATTGTATCCCAAAATCAATAGTCAGCCTGTTGACGGTCGAGATATTGTAATTAATTTATTAATTAATAAAAAATATTTTGGCATTTTTTTTATTATAAGTTTACATCTTCTAATGAACTACATTATTGTGATGAAGTTCTTAGGACTATTTAGTTTCAATAAAGAGAGAATTTATCGATTAGTCCTTAAATTTATTTACGACCAAATGATAGGCTGTTAATTAGGACGACGGCATCTATCGAGCATAGGTCGCTATATGCCATATAAGTTGGTTGTCCTCTTAATTAAGGTATGTGGAGACACCGGTATGGCATACAGATGAGACGTATGGGTACATCATCTTTGAACATGACCAACTCTAGAGCATTCTACTATCGAGAATGTCTCTGATGGGATATAGGTATAAGTATCCCTTAGACCTGAGATCATCTCAGTGACTTGCAAGCAACTCACTGTGCTTTGGTTTCAGACTAACTAAATTTCTAATTCAGCAATGAAAAGCTTCTAGGCATAGTTAAGTACTTGCAAAGTCGGAGTGTGATCAAGATAGAATTGACCACTCCAAGAGTTAGAGAAGAATGTATCACTGTATTTCAATGTAGCAAAACCTTGGCCAAGATAATTCATCAGATGGATTTGATATTTTGAAATACAATATGGACAACCTGATCAAAGTTAACAGTTGAACTCTGATGTGTTCTATGAGCATTGTGGTCAAGGGGATGAATTATATGGAAACTATATCCGCATGGATTCTAAGGATGGTATTCTACACCTTCGATCTATCCGACCGCCAGGTATCATTGCTAGATGATCACATTGATTGATATGAAAATTTATTCCTATGCTATCAGCTTAGGTTTGGATCTATGAGGTTACATACATTAGAGCTTACGATCTGATCGGATGGTTGATCAATGATTAAGAGTCGTTCGAGGGTTAAACAATCAATACGATTGGTGTTTAACCTAATACAAGTATTGCAGAAGGATCGATTAGCAATTGAATTGCCAATTAGATTAATTTGATTAAGCTAATAGGCTAAGATTAAGTCTAGTTAAATATGATTTAATTAGATTTAGTTGGGACTTGATGGTTTATTGGATAAGCCAAGTGCAAGGAAGAACTAGTCCTAGTCTAACTAGGACTCGAATTAACCCAATCTTCTAATTTGATTAAAAAATAAATTAAAATTAAATCTAATTTAATATGATTTAATTAAGTTATTAAATAGGTTAGGGCTTTATTTAATTAGGTTTATTTAATTTTGATTTTATTTGGTTAAAAGATCTTGTTTGACCAAGTCAAAATAGGAGTCCTAGTGTGACTAGGACTTCCTATCTCCTTGCACCACCTTGGTCCCAACGCCCTCCATACCTATGTTTTAGGTATTTTTCATGAAAAATATCTTTCTTCCTAATTTCCATGCCCCCTCTCACCCTCCAAGTCATATTTGGAAGTTAGGTGGGAGACCAAGTCAAAGGAGGAATTGGTTTTGCTTAGGAATCTATGAGATAGAATCCTTGTTGACCAAAACATCTTTCCTTGAGTGCCGCCCCCTCTTTTAATTAATTCTTTTTTTATTCCATAAAAATAATCTCCTTTTTTGTGCACCCTCCCTTGCTGGTCCATGTCAAAAATTATGGAGGAAGCACCCAAGAGTTGGGCGTCCCAACAGCTTTCCATGTTTGGATATTCCTAGTCTAGGAATTTGACCTAACTTGGACTCTTCTTTTTTCCTATTTATTGGATGAATTTTATTTTGATTTTTCTATGAAATATAGAGCTTTGGGAGAGGTTTGGGGTGTGTAAAAATTAGAGGAAGAGGATCCTTGGGCATGGGGGTTCCATAGGCACCAAACTAGGTGTCTAGGTGAGAGAAAAGAGAAGAAGAAGAGGGTCTACTTCTAGGGCTGTTTTATTTTCAATCTCTCCTCCTTTCTTTTGAGTTTTTTTAAGAGAGTCTCATATCAGCAAATTCTCATCTTCCTTCTCATATTTTAGAGAGTCCAAATTTTGAAGAAAGGAGCATCGGATCGATCATCGAAGAAGGATCAGCACAGTACTAGCATGCTATGCTGATTTCCTGCATCGGACTTCAGATCAGAGATTGTAGGCTCATGTGGATGACTCCTAGAGGCCGGATGTGTGTGCAGCTCGTGACTTCATCCTCAAGCCTAGATCAGCAAGTTAGAACATCTAAACTTGCTCAGGTAATAGATCTGATCTATAAACTTCATACCTGCATTTGATGTAGTGTAGATCTAGGTTGATTTAATCAACCTTTATCTTTCTTATTTGATTTTAATTTTTGATTTAATATCATACCTTAATCATGTAATAGATCTGAGATATAGATATTTATATGATTATTTAAATAAATTTTAGATTTATTTAAGTCTTTTGCTATAAGATCTTGAAAAAGTTTCAAGATCTACCTATGAAATCCTAGATCTGGTTCCTTTAGCAGTATCTAATACCTATCTTCGACTTGAAATTATTGAACTCCTTCACCATAATAGATTTAGTGAATGGATCAGCCAGGTTCTCCTTTCTATTGATCTTCTAAAGATCGACATCACTTCGATCCATAATTTCTCAGATAAGGTGGAAGCGATGTAGAATATGCTTCATCTGCTGGTGTGCCTTAGGTTCCTTCACCTGAGCAATGGCACCAGAGCTGTCACAATAGAGCGAAACTAGACCATCAAGTGAGGATGCTACTTCAAGCTTGGTGAAGAATTATTTCAGCCACACCGCTTCTTTGGTAGCATCTGATGTAGCAACATACTCTACCTCGCAAACTGAATCGGCCATAGTGTGCTGCTTGAAACTCTTCCAGCAGATGACCCCACCATTAAGGGTGAATATATATCCCGACATATTTTTGCTATCATCATGATCAGACTGAAAGTTGGAGTCTGTAAATTCTACAAGTTTCAAGTCTGATTCACCATATACAAGCCACTGGTCTTTAGTATTTCTCAAATGCTTCAGGATGGTTTTAACAACCTTCTAATGATTCTCTCCTAGATCAGATTGGTATCTACTCACTACTCCTAGTGAGTATGACACATCTGATCGTGTACATGTCATGGCGTACATTATAGAACCTACTGTCGAAGCATATGGTATTCTACTCATACACTCTCTTTCTAGAGGTGTTGTCGAATAATCCCTTTTTAAAAGAAAAATTCCATGGCCTATTGATAGGTAGCCTTTCTTGGAATTCTCCATACTGAACTGTTTCAACATAGTATCAATGTATGTAGACTGGGACAATCCAAGCAATCTTTTAGATCTATCTCTATAGATCTTCATCCCTAGGATGTAAAAAACTTCTCCCAGATCTTTCATGGAGAACTATGATGACAGCCAGATTTTTATTCCTTATAATGTAGGGACATCATTCTCAATTAAGAGAATGTCATCCACATACAATATCAGGAATACTATTGCTAGACTATTAGTCCACTTATATATGCAGGGCTCCTCTTTATTCTTAATGAAGCCATATGTTTTGATTGTTCTATCAAATCGTATGTTCCAGCTTCGAGATACCTACTTCAGTCCATAAATGGACCTTTAAAGTTTACACACCTTAGAGTCATCTATGAATATGAATCCTTCAAGCTGTATCATATACACCTCTTCATCCATCTCTCCATTTAGCAAAGCCATTTTCATATCCATTTGTCAAATTTTATAGTCCATATGGGAAGCGATGGCAAGCATAATCTGAATAAATTTAAGCATTTCCACTAGAGAGAATGTCTCGTTATAGTCAATACCATAATGTTGACGATATCCTTTGGCAACCAGATGGGTTTTATAGGTCTCCACCTTTCCGTCTATGCCCCTTTTTCTTTTTAAGATCCACTTACACCCTATGGATTTTATCCCTTCGGATGGGTCAACCAATGTCCAAACATCATTGACCTTCATGGATTTTATTTTGAATTTCATGGCCTCAAGCCATTTCTCAGAGTTGGATCTCTGCATTGCATCCATATAGATGATCGGATCCTGATTGTTCTTATTGAGTTCGATAGGATCCCCATCCCAAACCAAAAAATCATAGTATTTATCCGATTGATGTGGTACTCTACCAGATCACCTTAAGGGTGCATCTATAATGGGCTCTAGGTCTGATCTAATCAGATCCAGCTCAAGTTCAACAACTTATGTCTGTTCTTCCACCTGCCATACTTCATCAAGTTCGATCTTAGAGGCATTAGTTCCTTCACCAAGAAATTTTTTTTCTAAAAAGACTGCCTTAAGGCTGACAAACACTTTTTGCTCATCAATAAGGTAGAAGTAAAACCCTTTGGTTTCTTTTAGATAACCTATAAAACTATACTTATATGACCTAGGTCCAAGCTTGTCTATCATTAAACGTTTGATATAAGTCAGACACCCCCAAATCCTAAGGTGTGAGAGCACTAGCTTACGCCCTGTCCTTATCTCATATGGTGTTTTATTAACAGATTTACTCAAAACCCTATTTAGAATGTAATAAGCTGACTCGAGTGCATATCCCCATAGGGAGATTGGCAAATCAACAAATCTCATCATGGATCGAACCATATCAAATAAGGTTCGATTTCTTCTTTCAAACATACCATTATGTTGTGGTGTTTTAGGAGGGGTACATTAAGAGAGAATCCCATTCTCTCCTAGATATGTCAGAAACTCATTTGAAAGATGCTCACCCCCTCGATCAGATCGAAGAGTTTTAATACTTTTCCCAATTTGCTTTTCTACCTCATTTCAAAATAGTTTGAACATTTCAAATGACTCCAACTTATGCTTCATTAAATAGACATACCCATACCTCGATAGGTCGTCTGTGAAGGTTATGATGTAGAAGTACCCACCTCTGGCACTTGAGCTCATGGGTCCACATACATCTGATTGTACTAGACTCAAGAGTTCAGTGGCTCATTCACCTTTTCTAGTAAAAGGTGACTTGGTCATCTTACCAAAAAGACAGGACTCATAGATCGAAAATGATTCTTAATCACTAACCTCAAGAATTCCTTCTTAAGCTAACTTGTTAATTCTATTCTTGTTAATATGACCTAGCCTACAGTGCCAAAGGTAGGCATCAGACACATCACTAATTCTAGGGCATTTATCGGAGGATTGAACCATGTTAACAAGCATAGAAAGTAAATAAATTTTATTATTCAATTGCCCAATAAAAATTATAACACCATTCAAAATGACATTACAAAAAAAAATTTTATTGATATTTCAAATTTATTTATGACCAAAAGGCCTACAGAAATGACATTCAATAAGAAAGTTGGACAAAAATAACATTTATTAAGAATAACTTTATTTAAATTGATTACAAGGTTCATAATTTCTAAAGCTAGAATTAGAACTTGTCTTCCATCTCCAAAGTTTAGGAACCTCTTGCTAGATATGTATTTCCTAGAAGTCAGATTGGCTGACACTTGTAATAAACTTCTAAGGATAAAATTATAATTTTAACTATATATAATAAAATAAATTATTTTCTATCATAGTGTGTATATGAAAGTGTCTGTCATATATACCTTAAGTTAATGGTAATGATAGTTCATATTTTCAAAAGTTGAAAATTTAAGACATGAATTTTCATTATTAACTCATAAAATATTTCCGACCATAGGATCATCATGAGAATGGTGATTGATCCTGAAGATTGGTGTACGATCGCTTCTTTTGGATAGATGAGTCTTGAGTCTATGATGTAGAGATATCAGAGTGAGAGTACAGATATTCGTTAGAGAATGAGGGCACTGAGCATGACCACCTAGAGCAATATAAGAAAGTCTACCTTCTTATCGATGACTTGCTCGAAGCTGCAGTAGTATGTCTGGTTCTTTGACCTGAGGTGCATCGGTAGTTCACCATGAGGGTGTTATAGTTTGACTACACCATAACTCAGTTTCCTAGTTATTCAAAATTCTGAGGTGTATGTTAGCTATAGCATGTTCATTGTAGGAATTAGATTGCACCAATAGGATATCTATCTACCTCGGTAGATGAGGAGCAGCCCTATGATAATCATGAGAATCAAGTCCATAAGCCCATGGCCATGGCAGAGTGAAGTAATAGAAAGAGTTTCTATTATGATTTTCACATTGGACTTAAATCGAATATTTAATTCATATGATGGAAATTAAGGTTTGACGAGATCACCTTAACCCTAATCCGATTGGGGCTTAAGATAGAGAAACTTAATCACACAGATAACTGCATCGAAAGATTCACTTTCAATTCTGATGGATTGCCATCATATGCTGCTAGATGTCACTGATGAATTTTGAGAGCAATTAGAATGATTTGGATGATCGATCATACTAGTTGTTTGAATCAGAAAAGTTCTAATCCATCGAAAGGTATTTCGATGACGTCGATGATAGAGATCACGATATATTCCATTATCATATGAAACTGAACCTAACTAGATTACACAAACAAGAATTTAGATCTGGATATCATCAATTCGATTAACTCAGTTCAATTGATTTGAATAAGATTCAATTAGGTTCAAGAAAATCATGCTAGCACACGATTGAGCCTAATGTTCTTCTTAGCAATCATTAAAGCTTGTCTTGACTGAGCCAAATGTGTTTGGGCTCACTCAGGGACCTTTACTTGGTCTGACTGAAGTTTGTCCAAGTTAGAAAAGGATTGTCTTAATTTATGAGATAAATTTGAGATGACCCTTATTATTTTTCGTCATCTGCTAAATCTTATCTTTTGACATTGGTCAAATGTTGACCCTGGACCCTTAGACATCTTCCCATATATCATGCATCTATAGGAGAGAACCTGAGGACTTATCCCCCAGCTAAAAAATAGATAGGAAGGGGGTGCATGCCTAAGGAGGCGTGCACCTCATGAGGATAAAATATGGAGTCCCATACAGATGGGACTCCAGTTGCTTCAGGTAATTAAATTAAATGACGCCAAGAAAACTTGTTTAACCCAATCTTGGCACCACCTAAGGAGAGTTTTGAGGGTCTCTAATCTGATTGAATCAAATGATGCCATCCTACCAATCAGATTTAGATCTGATTGCATAAAGGGCCATGATTGGCCAGGATGATGTGGCACTGCATGGCACAATAGGGTCTATATAAATCCTATCTGCACCTAGAATTCAATTCTTCTATCTTTAGCCCACACCACATAGCCCCTCTCCCTCCTCCATGCCACCCTCTAGTCCTCTCTCTCCTCTCCATGCCTAAGAAACTTTGGGCATGAAGAAGGTGCGATCCAAGCAAGTGAAAGGCACCAGGAAAGGAAGAAGGCAGCACTGCTACAAGAGACAACGACTGTTCTACAAAAGTCATTTTGAAGATCTTCAAGATTAGATCCAGATCTAATTTTTGGAGGATTGATTGTGAAGGAGAATATCTTTAGATATTGCCTGAGTGGATACCGATAGAGGCTAGGTACTTGCGTGGCTACATCCAGAATCTCAGGTAAACATCAGGATCATCACAGGATAATTGGATTACCCAAAATAAAGATATAATTAAATTAGATTTAATTTTTATCTTTATTTTTATTTTTATTATCAGATTAATAAGATTAGATCTAAGAAATCTCATATTTGATTAGGATCTTAATGAAAAAATTTTTTGAAATATCCCTCTTGATCCAATCATATCTAAATAAACTTGATCCAAAAAATAGATTTTTTCCTTCAATTGGTATCAGAGCCAAGTTCCATAATTCATTAGATCTAATTTTAATTTATTTTTAATTTAATAATTAGATAATTTTAGATGTCATATTAGATGTGATTAGATCTAAAATTAAGAAATTAAAAATTAAAAAAAAAATCTAGATCTAAGATGTATGAAATGCATGACTAGACTAGGAATAGAATTATTCTATGTGTAGTCTAGATCATAATTTTAATTTGATTAATTATAATTTTTAAATTTATTTATTTATTATTTTTTTATATTATAAATATTATAATTAAATCTAGAAAATAAAAAATAAATTGAAAAAATTTTTTGAAAATATCCCCTCTTTGATCCAATCATATTCTAAATAAAACTTGATCCCAAAAAATAGATTTTTTCCCTTCAATTGGTATCAGAGCAAGTTCTCATTAATTTCATTAGATCTAATTTTAATTTTATTTATTAATTTATGAATCTAGATTAATTTTAGATGTATATAGATGTGAATTTAGATCTAAAATTAAGAAATTAAAAATTAAAAAAAAAAATCTAGATCTTAAGAGTATGAAATGCCGATGAACTAGTGATAGGAATAGATTATTCTATGTGTAGTCTAATATCATAATTTTATTTGATTAATTATGATTTTAAATTATTTATTTCATTATTTTTTTTATTATAAATATTATATTAATCTAGAAATAAAAATAAATTATATAATTTTTTCATATGAGAATGATAGAGCATGTTTAGAACATTAGTTGTAGAACTAGTATTTTATAAAATTATCTTTAGAATAACTTTTAATTTAATATGATCAAAATTAAATCCTCTCTTTTTAGAATTTATTGATAATTTAGATCTAAAAAATATGCATGATATGATAAATGAGTGTATGCAAAATATATTTTTGTTAAAGATATTTTTATATATGTGATATAGATGTGATCTATAGTTTTGTAGGATTTATCATTTTCTGATTAAGGCATTTCCCCTGGCGTTCAATATAAAAATAATTAAGACTTTAAAGGCCCTCGTCCTCATTCGATGGGGATGTTCTTATGATGTGTGAAGGGGTGCTTCAATTCGACCTTAATCAAGAAATCAAAAAAACTTATATTCTGCAAACCTAGATCCTGAATCCTAGGATTATATATATATTTTGTTTATGAATCCTAACTTAATTGAGAATTAAGATTATTGAATTACTATTAGATTAAATGAGAATTTTTGCTAAGCTTATTCATAAAATGGGTTGGTTGTAGCCAACTAGATCTAGCGGTTTGATCAACTGAATCAAGACGTTAGTTAGGTGGCGACAAGAGTATGTAAATTGACTAGCCTAATAGGATTAAGTCTGGCATCAAGGTTGAGTCCATGAGTGCAAAGCTAAAACCTAATAGTCTCAATGCGTTAGAGTCTGGATTGTAGGCTAATCCGATTTGATTCGGCTCAATAATTTTGGTGTCAAGATAGTTTGGCAGATTACGACGACTAATTTTTAATTTGGAGCTACCAACTAAATGCATTCTTGTCGAGTTAAATGGCAATCCTTTCCACCGGTCTCCACTTACCTGACCAAATTTGTCGGCCCAGTCCTACTAAGGTGCTAACATAGAAGCTTAACCCATGCATAGTTAGTCATAATGGTCTATTGCTATGTCAAGTCAGTTTTAAAGAGACTTAAATCGAGTTCTAAGTGTGTTAAGTCTAGAGGTCGTCACCCTGTGTGTGTCGATCTGAACTATCTCACTTGAATCCACAGTGTTCAGCTATACGAAAATGATGCAAACCGATGTCTATTAGGCATTGGATCTACGAGCTGGAGATGGATTGAGCTCATATTTTGGATATGATAAGTGACCCAATAAGATCAATCTATGCGAAATGTGGGTCTGACTAACAAGGAGTGGATCAATATTTTTAGGGGTACGGTGAGATTCATGAATTAGAGATCAGTTGAGGTGACATTGATTAGAGAATCATTGAATAATAGAGTTTTACCATTGGCTAACATCATCAATATATTAGTGAGGTGCATGAGTAGTGGTGGGACTGCACATCCACTAAAAAATTCAGCTATCTCAAGATTTTTGCATCTCTCAAGGAAGTGTAGGGATCAAAAAATAGATGAAAACTAAGTATTTAAAAATCAAATTCTTTAAATAATTGGTTAAGTCTTAATTGCCAAAATCTAATTTAGAAACATTGATTGCTACAGGAAAAGAAAATATCACATCTCAACCACTAGCACCGTATCCTAGACCCCATGACTGAATCCATCGCAATTACAGGATTATCAACACAAATTATTTTGAATTCAATGTTAAAGTTTGGACCAGGATCTCCCCACCTTACTTAGCTCATCGTCGCTGAACAAAGAGTGGTCCTTGATAAAAGGATGGATGAAGATAATAGACTAGATACAAATGTTGGGCTCGATGTCTTATGAGCTTCAGCACCACATGAAAGATATCAAGACTGCCACCAATTTGGCTATTACCTGCAAGAGTGTGGTGAACAAAATCACGCAGCCAAAATCAGATTACTAAATGACTATTAAGTCTAAAATGGCTATTGATATCAGGTAGTCCAGATCATTGTCTGATGATGTTCAAGGACTTGGAAGTGCTGTAAATCTCGGAAGAGTTAGACCAGGATCTACAGAATGACATATTCGCAATCCTTGGATAATGGTGATGGACATTATTATGCAAACCATATGCATAAACTTTAGAATACTCTTGTCGAGCTTTATGAATATGCCGTTACTGCTGAGTTTCTATGGAAAGGTTCTAAGGCTCAGACTTGCTATGGAATGGATTTTCAAAATAAGTAATTTGAAAAGAATAAGAAGTCTGTAAAAAGCAGAAGGTGGAAGGTAAAGTAAAAAAGTAGAGCTTGAAGAAAAGTCACTGACAAAAAAACAGTATTCCATGTATAATACTAATGGCACTAGAAGCGGAACTGCCCTACATACCTGACCACCTAAGATAAGAAGGAGAGATAGGGTCCTATTTGAGGTCATCCGTTAATTGAATCTAACCTTATAATTTTTTTCTGCATTCTAGTTGAGCTTGGACTTGGTTCTCTAGTGCGCATTTGCACTTTCCATGCAGGGTCTTGAGGATAGCAGGGAAGGTAAGGACGATGGTGAGTGTCCTATGCTCGTAAAACTGGAAATGTTTTTGTTTTTGAACAAATTCGCTCCACTTAGAAATATTTATATGAAAAGCAGTATGACAATCATCGTAGTACTCGTCCATCTTTTAGCTATGTGATTCCTACAAATATTAAGTGTTCTCGAATATGGTATCTTAATATGGAATTATGCAATAAGTGGGAACTGAAGCTCTCTACTTGGTAAGACAATAGGGCACCACAGCCGGACACACTGACGAAACCATAACCTTCGACCCCTAACAGAGTAATTATGCGGAGTATTGCGGAGGTTAGCCTTTTGATGTGTCGGCTAAGCAATTTTGACTACTGCATAATCTTTATGGAATTTCATCGGTTATGGGTATTTGTCATCTTATAAGACACAAGTCTGAAGCCCTTTGAGTTTAAGGAATTTAGACATGAAGTTGAAAAGCACTAAAAATCATTTAAGTTCTGGTCATAGATCGAGGAGGTGAATACCTTAGTTGGAAATTCCTGAAACTCTCAAGCAATAATGGCATGTTCTCTCAATGGAACTATCTGACAATTCTACTCAACGAATTTGAACGCAAGAATCAAACCCTATTAGATATGTCGATCATGGATGAGCTTCATAGGACCTTTCCTGATTTTCTTCGGGAACATGTCTGTTAACTACTATATATACGTTGAATAGAATTTTTCTATAAATCATTTTCCTTACACCACGTATTTAGATTATCATGGTAAAAACCAGCTCTGAGTCATCTTCAGAATTTGGGTGTCAGGCATGTTCAAAGACAACAAAGAATAAGTTTAAACTATAGGTCTTTTAGAGTCTCAATTCATAGATATCTTAAAGATCATTAGATATTATTTTATACCTAAGACCATAAATTTGATTATGAGTACAGCATCCATCTTCTTGGAAAAAATAGTTTATTCAGATGGGTGCATTGAAAGTAGATTCAAGCTCGAGGGAGAATTCCTCATAAGGCAACGAGCTAAGGATCCTATGAAACCAAATCAGGTTGAGCCAATACAATTACTATCTCCTCCACCTCATAGATTGAAAAGGATTTTTTGTCTCCCTAAGAGGTACTTAGGTACTATTTTAGAAAAAGTAGAGAAAATATTCCTCGTAGGTAATGGGGTTCATGGTGATGATCCTAAAACCTATGATGAGGCGATATCGGATATCGACTCCGAGAAATGGTTAGAGGCAATGAAGTCAGAAATTGACTTAATGCACTCAAACCAAGTCTGGACCTTGGTAGATCCACTAGAAGGTATAATACCTATTGGATGTAAATGGATCTACAAGAGAAAGATTGGTGCAGATAGAAATGTGGAAGCATTCAAAGCTAGATTAGTGGCAAAAGGATATAGTCAGCACGAAGGAATTGACTATCAGGATACCTTTTCGTTAGTAGCCATGCTAAAATCCATCCACACATTGCTTATTGTTGCAGCCTATTTCGATTATGAAATATGATAAATGGACGTGAAAATGACGTTCTTAAATGGATACCTTGAGGAAGATATCTATATGGAACAGCCACTAGATTTCACATCCAGTGATATTGATCACAAAGTATGCAAGCTACAAAGGTCCATATATGGACTTAAGCAAGCATCTCAGAGCTGGAATACTCATTTTAAAGATGTGATCAAATTGTTTGGTTTCATAAAAAATGGGGAGGAACCATGTATTTTCAGAAAGGTCAGTGAGAGTACTATTATCTTCCTCGTGCTATATGTGGATGATATCCTCCTTATTGAGAATGATATTTCCATATTGACCATGGTTAAAATGTGGTTATCTAAAGAATTCTCCATGAAAGACTTAGGAGAAGCATCCTTTATTCTAGGGATTAAGGTCTATAGAGATAGACCGAATAGGATGCTAGGTCTTTCAAAGAAGATGTACATAGAGGAAGTGCTAAAAAGGTTTAGCATGGAAAACTCCAAGAGAGAATTGGTATCCTTCAGACATGGCATTCATCTCTCTAAGGAAATATGTCCCAACATACTTGAGGAAATTGAATGCATGAGCAAGATCCCTTATGCTTCAGTAATAGGGAGCTTCATGTATGCCATATTATGTACCCGACTTGATATAGCCGATGTTGTGAGTGTCACGAGTAGATATCAGTTGAATCCAGGGGAAGAACACTGGGCTTCTGTAAAATGTATCCTTAAGTACTTAAGAAGAACTAAGGATATGATGTTAGTCTTTGGTAATGGAGAACTCCAAGTCTAGAGATATACAGACTCAAATTTTATGTCCGATATAGATGATCAAAAGTCGACATCTAAGAGTCTATTTATGTGTAATGGTGGTGCTGTCAACTGAAAGAGATCCAAGCAGATAGTGATAGCAGATTTCATCATAGAAGTATAGTACATCGCTACATCAGAAGCTGTGAAGAAGGCATTCTGATACAAAAAGTTTGCTGTAGAGATCGGAGTGATACCATCGGATGTCATTCCTCTATACTACAATAATAATGGCACCATAGCCCTTACTAAGGAGCCAAGGTCTCAGCAGAAATCTAAGCACATCGAGCAGTGATACCACCTCATCTGCAATTACCTTGAGAAAGATTACGTCAAGGTCAAGAGAGTCGACTCCGTAGATAATAAGGCAGACCCACTAACAGAGCCATTGGGCCAACAGAAGATCGAAGTCCATCTTGAGAAGATGGGACTAAGATTTGTAGCCAATAAGCTTTAGATCAAGTGGGAGTTTGTTAGATATGTATGCCCTAGAAGCCAGATTGGCTGACACTTGTAATACACTTCTAAAGGCAAAATTATAATTTTAACTATATATAATAAAATGGATTATTTTCTATCATAATGTGTATATGAAAGTGTCTGTGATACAACCCTTGAGTTAATGGTAATGATAGTTCATATTTTCAAGAGTTAAAGATTTAAAACATGAATTTTCATTATTAACTCATAAAATGCTCCCGACCGTAGGATCATCATGAGGATGGTGATTGATTGGAAAGATTGGTGTACGATCACTTCTTTTGGATAGATGAGTCTTGAGTCTATGGTATAGAGACATCGGAGTGAGAGTACAGATACTCGTTAGAGAATGAGGACACTAAGCATGACCACCTCAAGCAGTCATGAGGAAGTCTACCTTCTCATCGATGACTGGCTCGAAGCTGCAGTAGTGTGTCTGGTTCTTTGACCTGAGGTGCATCGGTAGTTCACCTTGATGGTGTTATAGTTTGACTACACTATAACTCGATTTCATAGCCAATCGAAACCCTGAGGTGTATGTTGGCTATAGCATGTTCATTGTAGGAATTGGTGGACACCAATAGGGGATCTATCTACCTCGGTAGATGAGGAGTAGTCCTATGATGATCATGAGAATCAAGTTCATAAGCCCATAGCCATAGCAGAGTGAAATAATAGAAAAAGTTTCTATTAGATTTTTTACGTTGGACTTGAATCGAATGATTAATTCATATGGCAAAAATTAGGGTTTGACGAGATCACCTTAACCCTAATCCGGTCAGGACTTAAGATAGAGAAACTTAATCACATAAGTAACTACATCGAGAGGTTCGCTTTCAGTTCTGATAGATTGCCACCATATGCTGTTAGGTGTCATTGGTGGATTTTGGGAGCAATTAGAATGATTTGGATGATCGATCATACCAGTTGTCTAAATCAAAAAAGTTCTAATCCATCGAAAGGTATTTTGATGATGTCGATGATAGAGATCGCGATATATCCCATTACCATACGGAACTAAATCTAACTAGATCACACAAATAAGGGTTTGGATCTAGATATCATCAATTGGATTAACCCAGTTCAATTAATTTAAATAAGATTCAATTAGGTTCAAGAAAATCGTGCTAGCACACAATTGAGCCTAATGTTCTCCTTTAATAGTCATTAAAGCATGTCTCGACAGAGCCAAATATGTTTGGGCTCACTCAGGAATCTTTACTTTGTGTGACTAGAGCTTGTCTAGGTTAGAAAAGGATTGTCTTAATTTATGAGATAAATTTGAGATAACACCTACCATTTTTCATCACCTACTAAATCTTGTCTTTGGATATTGATCAAATGTTGATCCTGGACACTTAGACATCTGCCCATGTATCATACACCCATAGGTGAAAAAAGCAGATAGGAAGGGGTGCATGCCTCCCTAGTCGTGCTCCCCATGAGGATAAAATATGGAGTCCCATATAGATGGGACTCCAATTGCTTCAGGAAATTAAATTAAGTGGTGCCAAGAAGACTTGTTTGACCCAGTCTTGGCACCACCTAAGGAGAGTTTTGAGGGTCTCTAATCCAATTGAATCAGATGATGTCATCCCATCAATCAGATTTAGATTCGATTGCACAAAGAGCCATGATTGGCCAGAATGATGTGGCACTGCATGGCGTAGTAGGGTCTATATAAACCCTATCTATGCCTAGAATTCAATTCTTCTACCTTTAGCTCATGCCAAATAGCTCCTCTTTCTCCTTCTTCATGCTACCCTCTAGTCCTTTGTCTCCTCTCCATGCCCAAGGGACTTTCGGCATAAAGAAGGTGTGATCCAAGCAAGTGAAAGGCGCTAGGAAAGGAAGAAGGCAGCACTGCTACAAGAGACAACGGCTGTTCTTCAAAAGCCATTTTGAAGACTTTCAAGATCAGATCTAGATCTAATTTTTGGAGGATTGATTGAGAAGGAGAAGATCTTCAGATCCTGCTTGAGTGGATATCGGTAGAGGCTAGGCACTTGCATGGCTACATCCAAAACCTCAGGCAAACATCAGGATCATCATAGGATAATTGGATTACCCAAAATAAAGGTATAATTAAATTAGATTTAATTTTTATCTTTATTTTTATTTTTATTATTAGATCAATAAGATTAGATCTGAGGAGTCTCAAATCTGATTAGGATCTTAGAGGAAAAAAAATTTAAAATATCCTTTCTCATCCAATTAGATCTGAACGAACTTGATCCAAAACGTAGATTTTTTTTTTCACCTCTCGCCTTGATCAAATCTCCTACTGACCTACAAGCCCTGTATAGAATTACAAATATGATAAGGGCTCCCGATATCTAATACCTAGGTAGTAGAATCAAATAAAAAAAAATTGCAAGGTGTTATCATATAATTACCTTTCCAGCAACCACTTGCTTCCTCCTCAGTCTGTTTGGGTCTAGAGAGGCAATGTATAGAGGATAGTTCCTCTTCCAGTACCCTTACTTCTTGCAGAAGAAGCACTCCATCTAGTTTTGGTTGGGCTTACACTTCTTGGTCTGACCCTGTGCAGTCATCCTAGCATTTGGCTGCACCTTCTTGTTCTTCTTCCCTTTCTTAAAGGGTCGACAACCAGAAGAAGACCCTCCCACTACATTCACCATCTTCTTATGGAGTTGGTGATCCTTCTCAAAGTTTTGCAGCAACCCCAACAAGCCATGGTAGTTGACTGTAGACTTTGTCATTCTAAAATGAGTTAGGAAGGGGAGGAAAGACTTGGGCAAGAAATTAAGGATCGCATCCTTATAGAGCTACTCGTGCAGGGGAAAGCCCAGCTTGCTAAGGCGCTCGATCATCTCGATCATGTACAATACATGATCGGTGACTGAGGCCCCATCCCTCATCTGAGTGTTGAAAATGGCATAATTTGTTTTGTGCCTTTCAACATCATCAAGCATGCCAAAGAAGGCATTCAACATTTGAAGCATCTCCTATGGCTAGGCATTTTCGAACCTATGGCTGAACTCGTCGCTTATTGCCACCAGCATTATACACCGAACGGTGGTGTGATCATTGAGCCACTTTTGATAAGTGTCTCAGACGGCTCCTCTAGAGTTTGGAGCTGGCTCCTCAGGTGCTGGATCCATTATGACATAAAGGATCCGCTCATGCTCCAAGACAATTTTCAACTTATGATACCGGCTATCATAGTTGGGTCCCATTAATTTATCATTATCTAACAATGATCAGAGCGACAGGTTAGTGGCCATTTCTACATAATAAGAAAAATCAAATCTAATTAGTATATAAATCAATTATCCTAAAGACTTAGACTTTAGTCTAAAGGTTCTCTTATTATTTTATATGAATTGATAGCCTCTACCACCAATTCGAGGAATTACTTTAATTCCTTAGTGGATACTAGAATCCATATAGACTACACACGAGCCTAAGTTTGGTTGGTCAACCCATGTGCACCTATAGGTAGGTTCAAAGCTAATTATTTCTCTAAATAATTTCTAATAATATTAATTTTGCCCTGGAGACCTAATCAGTAGGCTTTGGCCTCCACTGAAAAAGTCTGATTAGCTCCAACCATTAACATGACTATATTTGGTCTTATCTGACCAATAAATGATCAGGCCCAACTTTTGTTGGCCAACCTAACCACCATCAAAAAGACTTAACCAATTAATTATTTATGAATGATAATTTTATTAATCAATAAGCACCAGGCCTTTGGGCCTCTAGTGATTATCAAATTAATTAACCCATTATCACTCAACTTAATGGGAGACTATGATTTAGTTATCGATATAACTATTTTATTTTTAGAATCTAATAATTTTAGACGATTTAATTAACATATTTAAGAAAAGAAAGAAAAACTGCAAGCCAATTTTGATCCTCTCACTGACTTCACCAAGTCAGATAAAAAAGGATCTAATCTAAGCTAGTATTAGGAGCACCTAAATCAGTCAAACTGATAAACCTAATTGACATGGGTGAGCCCGAATCATCAAATGATCTAATCAAAACCTAACTTAACAGGATGACCAGGTAAGTGAGATCAGTGGAAGAGATATGCCATTAACTCATCAAAGATCGAATTAGTGCGAGTAGCTCCCAATTAAAATCACTGGTCAAACTGCCAGACTTATCTTAAACACCATCCAATTTATTAGTTTCAATTTGACCAATCTAGTAATTATGAATTCGACCGCGTAGCCATGAATCAAGTCCATTTGATCCTCATTAAAGCTATGGACTTGACCAACTACAACTATTATAATTGAGTCTATAGAGTTCTTGACCTAATCTAAATTAATATTTAATTAAATTTGGTCAATTACTTAGAATTAGTCCACTCTTTAACTGACCTTAGGTCTAACCCAATTTATGGACCTAATTTAGCTAACTTAATAACCCACATTTTATGATTAATGACTTAGAGTCTTAATTCATAATTCTAGATACTAAATTATTATACTTAATTTTTAATTAAGTTTATGGGCTGAGTGTTAGGGTTCGGCATTTTGAAAATATTTTTTAAATTTTAAAAGATTCTTTATAGCTTAGTATTATTCACCAATTGAGTTGACTCACTTGAAAATTGAATCGACTCAATTCACAAACAATACTAGTTGTTGGGTTTAATCTGAAATAATGTACACTACATAATAATAAATCATGAATCAAACTTTATCTAAACATGCATTCATAATCATAAATCAAATTAAAATCTAATTTAATTAGATCATAAAAATATTAAATTAAATCTAAAATTTTTTTGATTAATAATTTAGATCAGCAACGTATCAGAACAACCTTTTCACTATAGGAGGTAAACCCTACAGCAGGACAACCTGCAGTCCATATGATTTTGATTTTAATTTTTAGATCTAATTATTTAGAATATTAGATTAATATTTAGATCAAATCTAAATTATCAATCTAAACATGCAAGTATATTATGTTTAGCGAACCAGTGCTCTGATACCAGTTGTTAAAACCAGTGCAGGGTTGATAGTGCTACTTTTAAATTTTTTTTAAAATTAGCTAAAATTAAATGAAAAATTAATTAATCTAATTAATAAATTATTGATCATATTAAAAAATAAATCCTACACTAAGGATCTAAACATGATATAAATGCATACATATCAGATCTGAAAAATTAAAACAGTACAGTAAACTATTTACTTGGTCTAAGTGTTCTGAACACTATACCTTATGGGGGTAGTTGATCATCATGATATGATCATTGTCAAGGATGTCCACTTGTCACGATGCAGCCACACAAATGTTTGGCCTCCATGGATCGTCTACACAAAGCTCCTGGTGCTAATCAGCTCCCCGTGAGTGCTAGCTTGACACCAAAATTCTTCAGGGGCTATTTTGATCGAGTAGCTTCGATCTTTATCTACAGGCTTCACGGACACTCTGGATTGTTGGTAGATGTAGTAGAGAGGTAGAGAAGGTTCTCTCTGAAGTTTTATGAGCTTATGATTCTCATAGCTCATGCAATTGCTTCTCGAATCCCAAGTTCTAAAACCCTAGGTAGCACTCAGAAAAAGAACTTGCGCCCAACTCTCTTTGTTTTTCTTTCTCTCAATTTTTTTTAATATTTTTCTCATGCACATAGAGGCTCATGGAAGTCCTCTCCATTTTTTTAGATCAATGTCACATGTCCAAAAATCTCTTCCTTTTATTTTTTGCCCAAATAGTGGAGAGTACGCATGAGAGGATTAGAAGGGGTTGGTTGTCAATTTGAATTCAAACTTGTTTTGAATTAAAATGCCAACCAATTAAATTCAAACCATAAGCGGCATGAGAAGAGAAGATGTGGAATGTTTTGTGCATGGAGAACATTTATGAGAAACACTTTCTCGTGAGGAAAAGTGGGCGCACCAAAAGTGATGTGTGCAAGGATAAGGTAGAGCTTTTTTATTAACTAAGTTTGAATCTTATTCAAACTAAAACAAATAACAACCAAAGCTTATCCATAAGGGGCATAGAAAAGGTGGGCGTGAGATCCCTTTGTGTGTGGGAGAAAACTTACGAGAACTTTTCTCATGAATTTTAAATGGGGCGTGGGGCATATGTGGCACATGGGAAGAGAAGACTAGTCAAACTAGTCTTTGAATTTAAATTTCAACCAATTGAACCAATCCAATCAAAATTGGTGAGGTCCAATTAGATCAAATTAAACCTAACATAATTAGGCTTAATAGGCTTAATTAAATTTCAAAAAAATCTAAAATTGATTAAGCCCATCCTCTAATCAAATCAAGGTTCGAACCTCCTCGGTGATTAGGTCAACTTGTGACCTAATTGGGTCAAACCCAACTAAACCCAATTCAATTGGACTTGATCCAAAAATAATTACTCAATCAAATTAAGTTAATTAATAATCAAATTACTAATAAAATCTCTCATAAATTTAAAGTCCAAATTTGGTGGGTGTTCGGACAATAGAGTTCCATCAAAATAAAACTCTTGATCGAAGAGTCCCAAACTAATGGAACTCTTTATCCTAGTGTTCGAATCAAATGGAATTCATGATTGTAGAGTCCCAACTCTCAGTCATAGAGTTTCAGATATGTAGGACTTAGAGTCCTAAAGCTATGGGACTCTTGGTCGAAGAGTCTCAGTCCAATGGGACTCTTGACCATAGACTCCCAGATATTGAGACTCAGTGTCCCAACCTAGTAGGACTCTTGATCGAAGAGTCCTAGTCTAGTGGGACTCTTGACCATAGAGTCTCAATCGAGTGGGACTCTTCATCATAGAGTTTTAGTCAAGTGGGACTCTTCACCAGCCATCAGATCAGGTAGGAACCTCTAGTATGTGTGACTCCGCAGGTCTGAAACCAAGCCAGTAGCATAGAAATTAATTTTTGTACTAATCAAAATGACCATCTAGCAATGGTACCTAATGTTCGAATAGGTTGAATAGTCATAATCACTACATTCAGAACCTACGCAAATATGGTTACCATATAATTCATCCCTATGATCTCTGTATAATAGATGATTCAGGGTTTGACTGTTAACCCTAGAAAATATATCTATATCGTGTGTCAAAGCATTTAGTCCTATGACTCCTCACGAAGACTACCCTGGCCAATGTTTTGCTAAATTAAAACATAATTGAACATAGCTCCTAAAACTAGAAGTGGTTAATCCCATCTTGATACACGCACTGACTCCTTAAGTACTTGATTATGCCCAAAAAACTTCCATCACTGAATTAAAAATTCAGGTACTCCAACACCAAAGCACCATGAGTTGCTTGGAAGTCATCATGGTGATCTCGGATCGGAGGGACAGTTATACACATATTCCATCGAAGCTAATCTTAACAGAAGAAAAGCTCTGGAATTGATCACGTTCAGTGCTGATGTGCACATATATCTCACTTGCATGCCACAATAGTATCTCAACATTCCTTGGTTGTGAGGACAACCAACCTATATGGCACACAACAATCTATACTTGATAAACGTTATCATCCTAAGTAACAACATATCTTTTGATCGTGAATAATTTAAGGACTAAATGATAAATTCTTCTTTGTCGAATCTAGATAGTTCTAAGGACACCATCACAACATGGGAGTTCACTAGAAGATAATAGAATTTATGATGAAAAATGCCAAAATAACTTTTATTAATTAATAATTCATATACAAGTATAATAAGTAGCACTACCATCCATAGACTGATGATTGGTTTTGGGACACATTCCCAACAATGGGTTGGAGGATGGGTTGGGCTCAATATTTTGAATACGGTGAGAAATCCAATCAAAAATCCAATTTGTGCAAATGGTGGGTTTGACTTAACTAAGGAGTGGAGCAATATTTTAGGCATGGTGAGCTACATGAATTAGAGTCTAGGTTTGGGTGCAACATGTTTAGAGAAACATTAGACAAGAGTTATCCACTCATCAATTGACCCATCATCAATAACTATTAGGTGAGGTGGTAAGCCAGTCGGTGGGACCGCACCATCCACTAAAAATTAATGATCGTAGAGATTTTTACATCTTTGCTAAGAGAGTGTAGGGATCCGAGAAAATAGTGGAAGCCTAATTTATTTAAAAATAAAATTTTTAAATAAATTGGTTGAGTCAAATTACAAGTCTAACTAAAAAATTTGACTCTCTATAGAAAAATATCTGCATCAAAATTCCTAGCCCGAATCATAGATACCCATAAGTTGACCAGACTAATTTATAAGAATTGGCTAAAGAACTTCAAAATTATTTTGGATTCAAAATGGCTGACCTATGTATTGGTCCAGGATCAACCCCACTTTACCAGCACGTTCGACCATAGATCAGAGAGCGTCTCATGAAAAATGGTCAGACAATGAAAATAAAGCTAGGTGCTGCATGTTGGACTCAATATCAGATGAGTTGTAGTGCCAATATGAAGACATTAGGATTGCTCACCAAATATTGATGCACCTGCAATAGTTGTTTGGTAATCAGAGTCACATAGCTCATTACCAAGTCTCTAGAAGCCTATTTAAGGCATAGATGCATGATGGGCAGTCGGTCAAAGATCATTGCCTAGTAATGATCAAGAACCTAAAGAGCTTGAGAAGCTCAGAGTTTTGATGGATAAAAAATTGCAGATTGATTTGATCCTGCAGTCCTTAATTAATTTGTAATGGGCAGTTCATTTTAAACTTCCATATGAATAAGCTCTGGTGCACCTTGGCCGAGTTAATAAACATGCTTGTTACTATTGATCAAAATTTGAAGAGTTCAAAGGACTTAGTTTTGGCTATGGAACAGACTTCTTCCAAGAGAAAGTCTTTTAGAAAGAAGAAAAAGTCTGCGAAGAAGCAAAAAATAGAAGAAAAAAAGAAGGGCGAGCTAAAGAAGAAGGCCACGAAGAAGAAAAATGTTTCCACTACAACTCCAATGGCCATTGGAAGTGGGACTATCCTGCATACCTGGCCAGCCTAAAGAACAAACAGGAAGAAGGACCTTTTGAAGGAATGCTTATCATTAAGTCTGTCGAGCAAAATATGAATGCCATAGGATCAAAATAATCTTGAGATAGTGTTAATGAAAGGTACCTGTGGCACCTTAGGCTAGGTCATATAGATGAAGACACGATTAACAAATTAGAAAATTTTGGACTAATGGGTCTGTTGACTTTCGAGTCATATCCGATTTGTAAATCATGCCTTCAAGACAAAATGACCAAGCTTCCTTTTGTGGAACATGGGAAAGGGCCACAAACATACTTGCCCTGATACATATAGTGTGTGCAGCCCATTCGATGTGCCGGTCAGAGGCAATTATGTCTACTTTATTATCTTTATCGATAATCTATCTCCGTATGGATATGTGTACTTGATACGACACAAGTTTGAAGCCATTAAAAAGTTTAAGAAATTTAGACATGAAGTAGAAAAGCAAATCGAAAAGTCCATTAAGGTTCTTCGATCAGATCAAGGAGGTGAATACCTTAGTTGAAAATTTCTGAACTATCTCAAGAACAATGGTATAGTCTCATAATAGACTTCATCTAAAATATCTCAACTTAACAGGATTTCAGAATGGAGAAAATGGATCCTATTAGATATGGTATGTCCATGATGAGCTTCACAAATCTTCTTGAGTTTCTTTAAGGACATAGTTTAATAAGGTTTCATCTAAAATTGTTTCTACCACACCGTATGAGATATGGCATGGTAAGAAGTCAAGTCTGAGTCATCTCAGAATTAGAGTTATCCGATGACGGATAAGTTAGAGTCTAGATCCCTTAGAGCTTGGTTTATTGGATATCCTAAAGAGTTATTAGGATATTACTTCTATCTTTTGGAAGATCATAATGTGATTATGGGTTGACACACCATTTTTTTTAAAAAATAGTTTATTCAAGATGGTGACATCGGAAGATAAATTAGGCTCGAGGAGAAAGTCTCCAAAGAGCAAAGAGCCAAGAAACTTGAGGAACCTAGTTAGTCTGAGCCAATCCATAATTCAGTACCTCCTCCACCTTGTAGGTTAAATAAGATTTTTCGTCCTCCTAAAGGTACTTAGGTACTATTTTAGAGGATGTAGAGAAAATGTTCCTCATAAAAAATGGGTTCATAATGATGATTCTAGAACCAATAATGAGGCAATATCAGATATCGGCTCCAAGAATTGGTAAGAGTCAATGAAGTCAAAGATTGACTTGATGCACTCAAACTAAATCTAGATCTTGGTAGATCTACCTATAGGTATAATACCTATTAGGTATAAATGGATCTTCAAGAGAAAGATATATGGAGATGGAAATATAGAGACATTCAAGGCTAGGCTAGTGGTGAAAAGGTATCAGGTTACCTTCTCATCAGTGGCTACCATCTGCACATTGCTTGCCATTGCAGTATATTTTAATTATAAAATATGGTAGATGGATGTGATAATGGAGTTCATAATTGGATATCTTGAGGAAGATATTTATGGAATAGCCATTTATTTTCACATCCAGTGATGATAATCACAAAGGTTTGCAAGTTGTAAAGGTCCATCTATGGACTCAAGCAAGCATCTCAGAGTTATAATGCTTGATATAATCAAATCATTTGATTTCATCAAGAATGAGAAGAAATCAAGTATGTTCAAGAAGGTCAATGGGAGCACTATTGTCTTTCTCGTATTATATATGGATGACATCCTCCTAATTGGGAATAATATTTCCATGCTGACATAGGTCAAAGTATGGTTATCTAAAAAATTTTCTCTAAAAAACCTAAGTAAGGCATCCTTCATTCTATGTCTATAGAAATAGATTGAAGAGGATGCTAGGTCTCTCAAATAGAGGAGATGCTGAAGAGGTTCAGCATGGTGAACTCTAGGTCCAGGGGTATGCAGACTCAAACTTTATATCTGACATAAATAATCGAAAGTCAACATCTAAAAGTTTGTTCCTATGCACTAGTGGTACTGTAAGTTGGAAGAGTTCTAAGAAGATGGTTCCACCTAATCTACAATTATCTCGAGAAGGATATGTCGAGGTCAAGAGAGTCAACACCATAGATAATGCAACTGATCACTGACAAAGCCTTTAGTCTAGTAGAAGATCCAAGCCCACCTTGAGAAGATGGGACTTAAATTTGTAGTCAATTAACTTTAGGTCAAGTGGGAGTTTGTTAGATGTATACCCTAGAAGCTAGATTGGCTGACACTTATTAAATACTTTCTAGGAGCATTTTCATAATTTTAGCTTAAAATTAATTAAAGAATTATTTATTCCATCACATTGTGTATAAAGTGTCTGTGATACATCCACTAAGTTAATAGGCATGATAACACATATTCTCAAGGATGTGTTATCATAATTAACTCATAAATTGCTCTCGATCGTAGGATCATCATGGTGATTGATTCAGAAGATCAATGTACGATCACTTTCTTAGGATAGATGAGTCTTGAGTCTATTGTATGGAGACACCGGGTGAGAGTACAGGTATCCATTAGAGAATGAGGGCACAGAGCGTGACCACCTTGAGCAGTCATAAGAAAGCCTACCTTCTCATCGATGACTAGCTCTATGCCACAGCGTGTGTCTGGTTTTTTTATCTGAGGTGCATCAGTAGTTCACCTTGATGGTGTTATAGTTTTACTATGCCATAACTCGATCTCCTAGTCATTTGAAATTCTGAGGTGTATGTTTGCTATAGCATGTTCATTGTAGGAATTAGATCGCACTAAGATGGGATCTATCAATCTCGGTAGAGGAGGAGTGGTCCTATGATGATCAAGATATCGAGTCCTAAAATCCATAGCCATGGTAGTGTGAAATAATAGAAAGAAGTTTCTATTAGGATTTTACATTGGACTCAAATCAAATGATTCATTCATATGATGGGTGTTGGGTTTGACGAGTTCACCTTAACCCTAATCCCGTCGAGGCTCATGATAGAAGAACCCAATCACATGGATAGCTGCACCAAGAGTTTCACTATTTAATTTTGATGGATTGCCACTATATACTGCTAGGTATCACTGGTGGATTTTAGGATCAATTGAAATTATCCTGATGATCGACGATTCTAATTGGGTGAATCAGAAGAGTTCTGATCCATCGAAAGATATTTTGATGATGTCGATGCTGGAGATCATGACATATTCCATTACCATATAGAACTGAATCCAACTAGATCACACAAATAAGGGTTTAGATCTGGATGTCATCAATTGAGCTAACCCAGTTCGATTGATTTGGATTAGATCCAATTTAGTTCAAAGAAATAATACCAGCACACGATTGAGCCTAACATTCTCCTTCTGTAGTCTTTCTGGATTATCTTGATTGAGCCAAATTGGATTTGACTCACTCAGGAGCCTTGTATAGGTTTGTCCTAGTCTAATTATAACTTATCCAGATAAAAAAAGTCTTGTCCTAACTTGATCTAGGCATGTCTTAATCCATCGGATGAAAATAAGATAAGACCTGCTAATTTCTAGAACTATTTGGAAAGGACTCATCTGAAAACTCTATAGAGATTTATCTTGATCTAACTAGACCTTTTCCTGGCATGATTAAGATTTTTCCTAAGTCTTATAAGATGGAAACAAGATAAGGATTGTCTTTGCCAGATTAGGGCTTGTCCTAAAATCATGAGATGAAATTTGGACAAGCCTCCTCCAAAAATTCTAGATGGATTTTTTTTATCTAACTGGACTGAGTCCTAGTCTGGTCAAGGATTGTTCTAACTTAATTAGGATTTGACATAAATCCATTGGATGGGACTTAAAAAGATTTTGTCTTAAATCCCATAAGATGGAAAAAGACAAGGGTCAAATGTTGACCCTAATGCAGGAAAGAAAGGGAGAGGGGCGTGCAACTCCTAGAGACATTCTAGGGGCATGCACCCCCTTAGGATTTATGTGAAGTTTGTGAGTGCATGCTCCTTGTCGTAAATCCCATAAGATGGAAAAAGACAAGGGTCAAATGTTGACCCGGATGCAGGAAAGAAAGGGAGAGGGGCGTGCGCCCCCTGGAGACATTCTAGGGACTCACGCCCCCTTGGGATTTACGTGGAGTTTGTGAGCACACACTCCTTTATGGCATGTGCATCTGATGGATAAGAGAAGGTGCCCATTCAAATTTGATTTGACTGGTCAAAGCATTTGAATTTGATTCAAATATCTAGGGAGATAAGAGTTTGTGCCATCTACTCACCTTATCCTTTATTCCATGCCAAATTTTTGAGTTTTGTGCAACAAAATATAGAAAAAATATGGTGTGGGGTGTGGAGATCATGGAAAAGTCCTTCTGCATATTAAACTTTGACTTGTTCAAAGTTATATGCGAAGGGACTCTTGACTAGGTCTAAAAATAGGGCCCTGCGCAAGCTGTTATGCATAGAAAATTCTCTACGGTGAAGCCCTGCCAAAATTTTCATCTCCACACCTCTCCAATCTAATCCTCTCCCTCTTCTCCATGCCCAAGAGTTGGGCAAAACCTACAAGCAAAGATCATATTCCATAGGTGCCAAGATCAGCGATAGACGATAATATTCATGAGATGATGTGCAACCCTTAAAGTTCATTTTGAAGGCTCTATGGAAAGATATTAGATCTGATCTTTGGAGATTAGATTTAGAAGGAGGAGACTTTTAGATCTAACCAAAGTGGATAATGGTAGAGGCCGGCTCAAATCAGAACCTCAAATGAATGTGCCCGACTCAATCAGAACCTTAGATCAGTTGTCAGATCATCACAACAGGTAAACGGTTTACCTGATCAGGTGATAATTATTGTCACTATTTTTATTTTTATTTTACTTCTAATTTTAGATCAATCTAATTAGATCTAAGAACTCTCAGATCTAATCAAATCATAGAAAAATTTTTAAAAATTATTTTGCTATAAATCTGATCCGATCAGATGCATCTTGCGGCAGAAAAACCTAATTTTTTCTTCACCTACTTGCCTTGGTACATATAGATGTGTGTGGCCCATTTGATGTATCAGTCAGAGGCAATTATATCTACTTTATTACCTTTACTGATGATCTATCTCGATATGGGTATGTGTATCTGATGCGACACAAGTTTGAAGTTTTTGAGAAGTTCAAAGAATTTAGATACGAAGTAGAAAAGCAAACCAAAAAGTCTATTAAAATTTTTTGATCAGATCAAGGAGGTGAATACCTTAGTCAGAAATTCCTAGACTATCTTAAGAAAAATGGCATAGTCTCATAATAAACTTTACCAAAAATGCCTCAACTTGATGGGGTTTCAGAATGAACAAATTGGATCTTGTTAGATACAGTCCAATCCATGATGAGTTTCATGGACCTCCCTGAGTTTCTTTGGGGACAGTCTAATAATTGCTATCTATCTACTAAATAGAGTTCTCTCTAAAATCATTCCTACCACACCGTATGAGATATGGTGTTGGGTGTAAAACCTTTTCCTACCAAAGTCCAATAGGATGCCGAGCATTCAGGTGACTTCATCCAGCGAAGATAGTCGCGCCTGATTTCGGTTGGTGAAAAGTTTATGCTTAGCCATCAAAATTGTAGATCTCCAATTTGAATTTATCAATCGATCCTCTTCACGTAGATTTCTAGTTCCTTCAGGTATCCCCAGAATCTACAGGACATTGTAGATTTCACTCGGACAAACTTGAACAGTGATGCAGCCCCCAAGCAGCTGAGTAACAGATCTAATTATGGCTTAGTTTGGCTGATCTTAGCACTTTTTGAATCTCTCCCCAGCAAAAAGCCATCCAAGCTGTTTTATATTGAGCCAACATCGGATCAATAAAACTCATCTTCAGACGAACTCTTACAATATACTAAGAGTAGCAGACCTCGGGATTCCTACATCAAGAACTCTGAACATACGGGCAAAAGGACCTCATCTCCTTTGTATCAGCCTCCAGACGGCCTCGAAGGTGGTTGAGCTTCAAAGGAATAAATAAATAGACCCTCTCCAAGTAGATCCCCTTCTGCTCCTTCTAGGCAAATTTCCCCCAGTAGACGTCCTCCCCGTCAATCTCCTTCCTGACACCAGCTGATTTTCTTCCTATCAAACCCCATCCATCCAAACTTCTTACACCAGCTAAGAGGGGATCTGTTGTTATGTATTTGCTTCTTCAGTGGACCTCCTTCTAGAATTCTCCAATAGGATTGTTTTCGGAGTTCTTCTCCTTCAGTTGGGCTTCTCCTTTCAGTAGAACTACTTTCGAATTCTTCTCCAGCAGACTTCCTTCAAAGATTTCTCCAATCGTAGAGCTTTCGAATTCCTTCTAGTTAAACTTCCTACAATCGCCCAGAAGGGTCTCCTCACCTACGTAAATCCAGTTCTATACACAGCATGGACCAACTCGCACACAAACTACCTTAGGAGAGGCTGAACTCCTCTGGAATTGATATAACTCAAAGTTCTTCATCAATCGATGTCTACTCCTCCAAACTTCAACTATTAAATCCCAACGAATTGGCACGTCACGATAATAGATACTACTCTTAATAACAAACACCATATGGCCCCGAGCAGCCCACTATCAGATGGTTATGGCTGTCGCTTATAGTTTGTTACAAGCTCAGCCTATAAAAGAGACCCTTCAGATATATTTCTCTTCAGAGCTCTCTTCTCCTTCCCCAAACTCCGCTACTTTCTTTTCTGAACACTTCATTTCTTTTGGTCAGAAGAGCTGACTTAATCATTGGAGGGTCCTACCAGAGCCACCACCCCCAACTTCGGTCAGGACTTACCTTGCAGGATTTCGACGACGACCTCATCTTCTCCAACTCTAGCTTGATTCCAGCATCAACCAAATTCTGCACTAATAAGATTGGGGCTAGAGGAAGGGCCTTTGAGTCCTTATTCTAAAAGAAGTACCTAGTCGATCTTGACCCTTTTCTTCCTTAAACTCTTCAAAATCCATCTTTGTTCAATCTTGTTAGCCTAAAAATGCCTCCAAAGAAGACAACAACCTGGTGATTCGCTGCTTCTATTACCAGATCTGAGCTGGATCTATCCATCCCTACTCCATCACCAGCATCTCGACCCCCTCCATCGGCAGCCACCGTAGATTCGACACAGTTCAACTTGCTGATGTAGTAGGTTCGAGGCCTCATCAAAATGGTGCAGTTCATACAACAACCCCCGATAGTGGCTCCACATGAAAACCCCCTATTGAGGTGTCAAGAACCAATCCTAAGGAGGCATACTTGGGCCAGCAAACCCATCGCTCTTAGGAAGGAGAAACAGAGAGCTAAAGACCCCTATTCAGACCAAGATTCCAATCCAGAAGAAATCTTTCCCATCTACAGCTGGAAGCCGTCCAGGATCTACGATCGAGATGATGTTCTCGATCAAAAATTATAAGAAATGGACTGATGGATTGAGAAACTCCGCCATGTCGCCCTGGCTCACCATGACGACATCTGCACTGATCCCCCCTTCTCTGCTCGAATTATGTAAGAGCCTATCCCATCGAACTTCAAGCTTTCCTAATTCAAAAGCTATGATGGGACCTTTGATCCGATCGACCATCTGAAGGTCTTCCGAACCATGATGCTACTCCATGGCACACCAGATGTCATCTTATATCAAGCTTTCTCATTTACTCTGATGGGAGCAGCAAAAAATTAGTACTCAACACTGAAGCTAGGTATGATCTTCTCTTTCGATCAGATGAGCCATCAGTTTATGGCTTATTTCATCAGTAGCCGGCATCCAAGGCAAGGTTTGGACTCCCTCATCAACATCAAATAGAAAGACGAGGAATCAATCCGGGCTTATATCAATCACTTCAATGCTGCTACCCTCGAGGTCCAAAATCTGGATCAGTCTGTTGCCATGGCTATGCTGAAGGGCGGTCTCCAAAAGAATGATTTATTATTTTTCTTAGAGAAGAAGTATACTAGGGGTTTTATTGATCTGCTAGCTCGAGTTGAAGGATATGCCCGAGCTAAGGAAGCCTTCAAGTTAAAGGAAGAGGAAGCCACAGTAGAGCGGCAGGCAGACGAATCTAGCAAGCCTGTAGTTGAAGAAAAGTCGAATAAAGTTTGATCGCACTCTCAGACTCCCCTGAGGACAAGCGAGCCCAAACTCCTCCTCGAGTTCATCGCTAAAGAAGTCCTGATAGAAGGGTGCGAAGAAGTTCTCTCTCCAGAAGATTCTACAACTATGCCCTCCTCAATGCTCCAAAAATACAAATACTGATAGAGATCAAAGAGCAATTGCCAAGATCGGAGAGGATGCGCACTCACTCTAGCAAGCACAATCCTAACAAATACTGCCTCTACCATCATGACCACGGTCATGATATTGAGAAATGCATTCAGCTCCAAGATGAGATCGAGGAGCCTATCAGGCATGATCGGCTTGGCTAGTTTCTGCAACATCGGTCCAAAGAAAGAGAGGATCAACCAAGGGCACTACCGTAGTCAGAACTATCAAGGAGGGAGGAGCAATAGAAAGATTGGCCACCTCTTAGTATCATCAATACTATCTCTAGGGGACTTTGGTAAGAGGAGGCCAATGGATCTAAAGGTTCGGTGAAGAGATAGAGGATTGAAGAACCCATAGCCTTCATTGAAGCAGACGGATAGGGAGTTCAGTTCCTGCATAATGACATGGTTGTAATTGCTTTAAATATTGTAGGCTATGATGTACACCATATCCTTGTTGATAATGAAAGTTCGATCGATGTCTTGTTTTATGATTCTTTCTCCAAGATGTCTATATCTAACAGTTAGCTTGGACCAATGAACTCCCCATTGGTAGAATTCACTGGCACTGCAATACCTATTGAAGGTATAATAACTTTGATTGTGGCTGCAGAGCAATATCCAAGATAGTCCAGGGCACGGGTGGACTTCCTAGTAGTAAGAGTTCCATCGACTTACAATGCAATCCTCGACCGACCTGGCCTAAATGCACTTCGGATAGTAGTGTCAACATATTACTTGAAAATGAAGTTTTCGATAAGTTATGGGATCAGAAAAATCAGAGGAGATCAAGCCCTAGCAAGGCATTACTATTCAATTACCTTACGGAGGGGCGAGCGATCAGATTCTTGTCCAGTTGATGGGTTGGATGTTCGCGATGATCTAACGGAAGAGCGGGGTGAGCTTATGGAAGACCTTGCTTCCATCCTACTGAATGATGGGAATGTGGAGTACATGGTGTAGATCGGCTCCAACCTAGTAGGTGAAATATGAGAGCAGCTTGTCAAATTTCTATGAAAGAATGCGGATGGTTTTGCTTGGGTCTCTGATGACATGCCCGAGATAGATGTCGAGGTCATGGAACATCACCTAGCTGTCGACCCTAAACATCGGCCAATGAAAGAGAAGATGCACAACCATACTCCAGAGAGGTAAAAAGCAATTATAGAGGAAGTTGACAAGCTCCTCAAGGCCAGATTCATCGAGAAGTCAACTATCCGAACTAGGTCTCCAACATCGTGCTTGTTAAAAAGATGAACAACAAGTGAAAAATGTGCATAGACTTCAAAAAGTTGAACAAAGTCTGCCCAAAAGATAGCTACCCCCTACCCAGGATTGATCAACTGATGGATGCGACCTCGGGCCATGAGCTTCTCACCTTCATAGATGCCTTTTTTAGCTATAACCAAATCTAGATGGCACCAGAGGATGAGGAGAAGACTACTTTTATTATTGACTGTAGTTTTTACTATTACAGGATTATGCCTTTTGGACTCAAACATGTAAGGGTAACATACTAGTGCCTGGTCAACAAAATTTTCAAGGAGCAGATTGGCTGCAATATGAAATTATATGTAGATAACATGCTTGTCAAGAGCCGAGCTTCAATAAATCACATTGCCGACTTTGAAGAGACCTTCAGCACCCTCAGAAGATACAAGATGAAGCTATGTAACTTCAAGAAAGTTCTTTGGATTCATGGTGTTAAAGCACGGAATTGAAGCAAATCCAAAAAAGATTCAGGCCATTCAAGAGATGACTACTCCAAAATCAATTAAAGAAGTTCAACGCCTAACCAGAAAGGTGGCAACCCTGAACTGCTTCATCTCAAGGTCGGCCGAGCGATGCATGCCCTTCTTTCAGATCTTAAAATAGTCGAAGAACTTTTGCTGGACCACCGAAAGTCAACAAGCCTTTAAAGAGCTCAAGGACTACCTCTCTTCACCTCCCCTATTAGCAAAGCCCAAACCTAGTGAGGAATTATTTTTGTCCTGACGGTCTCTCCAGCAGCCCTTGCAGTAGTCCTAATCAAAGAGAAGGCGAAACTACAGCAACCAATCTACTACATGAGCCGAGTCTTGAGGTACGTCGAGATCAGATATACTAAGTTAGAAAAATTAACTTATGCTTTACTGATTGCAGTCCGAAGGCTCTGACCTTATTTCCAAGGGCACATCATAACTCTCCTTACTGATCAACCAATTAAGGCAGTCCTTCATCGAATGGATGCCTCTGGAAGAATCGCAAAATGGGCAATTGAGCTTACAGAATTTGACATCAACTACCAACCTCGGTTGTCGATTAAAGCTCAAGTACTGACAAATTTTATAGTTGAATGCACCATTTTAGATGAGGCGGAGCTTGAATAGAACCAAATCAGCATTTCGTGGTTGCAGCCAAGCTCCTCTAAAAAAAGATCTGACCTTTCCAAAGGTTTTTGGGTCCTATATGTAGACGGCTCATCCGATGCTTCTGGTGCAGGTGCAAGGCTAATCTTAGTTAACCTAGAGGGGATCATCATCGAATATACACTATGCTTTGAATTCTTTGCAACTAATAATAGGGCCAAATATGAAGCTTTGATCGCTAGGTTAAAAATAGCTGAAGGGTTAGAAGCAAATTGGCTCCAAGTCTATAGTGATTCCTAACTGGTGGTCGAATAGGTTAGCGGTAGTTATGAAGCTTGGGAGGAAAGCAAGATAAAATATTTTAATAAAGTGAAGAACTTGACTCCGACCTTTAACAGTTTTAGCATCCAACAGATTTCAATGGTAGAAAATATCAGAGCCGATCTTCTCTCTAAGTTGGCCACTTTAGCCCCAACCGAACTGCCCAAGAAAGTATTTTTTGAAGTTCTAAAATGCCCAAGTTCAGAGGAGTTGCATTTCGTTATGCAAGTTGAGCATGAGTCGAGCTGGATCGACCCACTAGTAGCTTACCTCAAGGATGGAGCTCTTCCTTATGATCCGAAAGAAGCTTGAAAACTCATAAATCAATCCTCCCGGTATGTTTTGTATGAAAGCAAGCTGTATAAAAGATCATATTCTCTACCACTCTTGAGATATCTTCGACCTACAGAAGTCGACTTTGTAATGTGGAAAGTCCATGAAGGAATCTACGGAAGTCATATAGGGGCCAGATCCTTATCACATAGACTATTTCGGCAAGATTACTATTGGCTAACGTTATACCATGATTCTGTAGCGTATGTCAAAAAATATGACCACTGTCACAGAAATGCAAACATTCAAAGGCAGTCGGCTTTCGAACTTACACCTCTGAGCACCCCATGGCGATTTGCTCAGTGGAGAATGGACATACTTGGACCTTTTCTCGTGGCATCCAGATAGCATAAGTCCCTCTTGGTGGTAATAAATTATTTCATAAAGTGGATCGAGGCTGAACCTCTAGTAAAAATTATTGAAGCAAAAGTATAGAACTTCGTTTGGAAGTTGATTGTTTGCAGATTTAGCCTACCTCGGACCGTCATAATAGATAATGGACGATAGTTTGTCAGAGCAAAATTTGCCAAATTTTGTGTAGATTTAAACATCTTCCATCATTTTACATCAACAGCCCATCCACAAGCAAACGACGAAGCTGAAGTGATCAACAAAACCATATTGCAAGGCATCAAAGCAGAACTCGAAGGAGCAAAGGAGACTTGGATGGATAAACTCTATCACGTATTCTGAGCATACTGAACTACCCAAATATTAACAACTGAAGAGAACCAATTTGCCTAGCTTTTGGAATAGAAGCAATCATCCCAATAGAACTTAAACATTCATCAGCATGAGTCATGGCATTCAATGAGCAGCACAACTCATAGGACCTCAAGGCTAATCTTGACTTGTTGGAGGAAAAATAAGAAAGAGCTCAAGTTTGGATGGCAGCCTATAAGCAAAAAGTAGCTCGCTACTACAACTCTAAAGTTAAAGGCAAAATATTCAAAGTGGAAGATTTGGTACTTCGACGAGCGACTGTTTCATAATCTTAGGATCAAGAAAAGCTTGCTTCGAATTAGAAAGACCCATATAGAGTAGAGGAGGTCGTCTAACCCGAAACCTATCGCCTGAAGGAGCTTGGAGAAGCAACATTTTCGTGGCTTTGAAATTTAGAAAATCAAAGAATGTACTATCAGTAATTTACCCTCAATAAAGCTCCTCTATTTCAGTATTATTGTTTCTCATTGCGAAAATCATGTGATGACAGAAAATGACAATCCAAAATAATCAAAAATGGCCATGTTAGGAATAGAAGAAGGACCTCATCCTAACATGAGCAAAGTTGAAGACCTCGTTAATTTAAGACAAGATGAGGGGAGAGGCCCTAATAACGATCCTAATGTGCCCCTACACCATGTTAGGAATAAGAGGAGGACCTCATCCTAACATGAGCAAAGTTGAAGTCCTCATTAATTTAAGATGAGATGAGGGGAGAGGCCCTGTCAATGACCCTCATGTGCCCCTACAGCCATGTTAGGAACAAGAGGAGGACCTCATCCTAACATGAGCAAATTTGAAGGCCTCGTTAATTTAAGACGAGATGAGGGGAGAGGTCCTGACAACGATCCTAATGTATCCCTACAACTATGTTAGGAATAGGAGGAGGACCTCATCCTAACATGAGCAAAGTCGAATGCCTCATTAATTTAAGATGAGATGAGGGAAGAGGTCCTGACAACGGTCCTAATGTGCCCCTATAGTCATATTAGGAACAGAAGGAGGACCTCGTCCAAATATGAGCAAAGTTGAAGGCCTCATTAATTTAAGATGAGATGAAGAGAGAGGTCCTAACAATGTCCCTAATATGCTCCCACAAGCCACGTTGGGAATAGAAGAAAAATCTCATCCTAACGTGAGCATAAGCCAGAACTTCGTTGACCAAAAATGAGAGGAAAGGACAAACCCTGCCGACAATCCTTATAGGTGTCCTTTCTATAATAATCTGACTATGTTAAATACGAAAAGTGGAACCCCTGTCTTTGTTAGATATGTGTGCCCTAGAAGCCAGAATTGGTTAATACTTGTAATACACATCTAAGTGCAAAATTATAATTTTGACTATAAATAATAAAATGGGATATTTTCTATCACAATATATATTTGAAAGTGTCTGTGATACATCTCTTGAGTTAATGATAATGATAGTTCATATTTTCAAGAGTTGAAAATTTAAGACATGAATTTTCATTATTAACTCATAAAATGCTTCCAACCATAAGATCATCATGAGGATGGTGAATGATTCGAAAGGTTTGTGTACAATCGCTTCTCTAGGATAGATGAGTCTTGAGTCTACGATGTCGAGACATCGGAGCGAGAGTATAAGTACTCATTAGAGAATGAGGGCACTGAGCGAGACCATCTCGAGCAATCATCAGGAAGTCTACCTTCTCATCAATGACAAGCTCGAAGCTGCAGTAGATGTGTCTGGTTCTTTGATCTGAGGTGCATCGGTAGTTCACCTTGAGGGTGTTATAGTTTGATTACACCATAACTTGATCTCCTAGCTATTCAGAATCTTGAGGTGTATATTGGCTATAGCATGTTCACTGTAGGAATTGGATTGCACCGATAAGGGATCTATCTACCTTGGTAAATGAGGAGCAGCCCAATGATGATCATGAGAATCAAGTCCATAAGCCCATGGCCATGGCAGAGTGAAATGATAGAAAGAGTTTCTATTAGAGTTTTCACATCGGACTTGAATCGAATGATTAATTCATATGACATGGAAATTAGGGTTTGACGAGATCACCTTAACCATGATCCGATCAAGGCTTAAGATGGAGAAACTTGATCACATAAGTAACTACACTGAGAGGTTCATCTTCAGTTCTTATGGGTTACCACCATATGCTGCTAGTTGTCACTGATGGATTTTGGGAGCAATTAGAATGATTTGGATGATCGATCATACTAGTTGTTTGAATCAGAAAAGTTCTGATCCATCGAAAGATATTTCGATGATGTCAATGATAGAGATCATGACATATCCCATTATCATACGGAAGCTGAATCTAACTGAATCACACAAACAAGGGTTTAGATCTAGATATCATCAATTAGACTAACCTAGTTCAATCGATTTGAATAAGATTCAATTAGGTTTAAGGAAATCGTGCTAGCATACGATTGAGCCTGATACGTTCTTCCTTCAATAATCATTAAATAATTGTCTTGACTGAGCCAAATATGTTTGGGCTCACTCAAGAACCTTTACTTGGATCTGACTGAAGCTTGTCCAAGGTTAGAAAAGGGTTGTCTTAATTTATAAGATAAATTTGAGACAACACCTGCCATTTTTCCATCACCTGCTAAATCTTGTTCTTTGACTTTGGTCAAATGTTGACCTTTGACTGGTCAAACTTAGACAACCCTTTGACTTTTGACCATGTGTCATGCACCTATAGGAGAGCTGGATGGGGCTTTATCCCCATACTAAAAGAACCTGGAAAGGAGGGGGTGCATGCCTAAGGGAGGCGTGCATCCAAAGAGGATAAAAATAGGAGTCCCATAGGACAGGACTCCAGTTGCTTCATCCTCTCTACTTGGGTGGTGCCAAAGACTCTTCTTTGACCAATCTTGGCACCACCTAAGAAGATTTATGAGGATCTCTAATCTAATTAGATTAGATGATGTCATCCCACCAATCAGATTTAGATCTGATTGCATGAAGAGTTGTGATTGGTCAGGATGATGTGGCACTGCATGGCACAAGTAGGTCTATATAAATCCTATCTGTGCCCAACCCTAGAATTCAAGCTTCTGAAAGCCCTTTGCCCATGCCACATAGCCCCTCTCTCTCCTTCTCCATGCCTCCTCTGGATTCTCTCTCTCCTCTCCATGCCCAAAAGGTTTTGGGCATGAATTTGGTGCGATTCAAGCAAGTGAAAGGCGACCAGGAAAGGCAAGAAGGCAGCACTGCTGCCAGAGACAACGACCCAATCTTCAAAAGTCATTTTGAAGATCTTCAAGATTCAGATCCAGATCCGATTTTTGGAAGGTATTGATTGTGAAGGAGAATATCTTTAGATCCTGCCTGAGTGGATACCGATAGAGGCTCAGGCGTACTTGCGTGGCTACATCCAGAACCTCAGGTAAACATCAGGATCATCACAGGATAATAGGATTACCCAAATAAGATATAATTTAATTTAGATTTAATTTAATTTAATTTATTTTTATTTTTATTATCAAATTAATAAAATTAGATCTAAAGAAATCTCAAATTCTGATTTGGATCTTAAGAGAAAATTTTTTGAAATATCCCTCTTGATCTAATCATAGATCTAAATAAACCTTGATCCAAAAAATAGAGATTTTTTCCTTCAATTGGTATCAGAGCCAAGGTTCAATAATTCATTAGATCTAATTTTAATTATATTTTTAATTTAATAATTAGATAATTTTAGATGTCACATTAGATGTGATTAGATCTAAAATTAAGAAATTAAAAATTAAAATTAAAAAATCTAGATCTAAGATGTATGAGATGCATGACTAGACTAGGAATAGAATTATTCTATGTGTAGTCTAGGATGATCATAATTTTAATTTGATTAATTATTATGATTTTTAAGATTTATTTATTTACTATTTTTTGATATTATAAATATTATAATTAAATCTAAAAAATAAAAAATAAATTTATTTAATTTTTTCATATGAGATATGATAGATGCATGTTTAGACTAGTTGTAGAATAGTTTTATCAAATTATCTAGAATAAATTTTAATTTAATATGATCAAATTTAAATCTTATTTTTTAGATATTTATGAGATAATTTAGATCTAAAAATATGCATGATATGATACATGAGATGTATGCAAAATATATTTTTAGTTAGATTAATTTTTATATATGTGATATATGATGTAGATCTAACTAGTTTTGTAGATTTATCATGTTTCTGATTAAGGCATTCCCCTTGGTCGTTCAATCATAAAAATAAATTAAGATTTAAAGGCCCTCTCCTTCCATTCGATGGGATGTTCTTATGATGTGAAGGGGTGCTTCACATTCGACCTTAATCAGAAATCAAAAAAAAAAACTTATTTTCTGCAAAACCCTAGATCCTGAAATCCTAGGATTTTATTTATATATTTTGTTTATGAATCCTAAACTTAATTAAGAATTAAGATTATGAAATATATTAGATCTAAAATTGAGAATTTTTAGACCTAAGACATATTCATAAAATTGGGTTCGGGCTTGGGTAGCTCAATTAGGTCTAGCGGTTGATCAAACTGAATCAAGAGTTGGTTAGGATGGGATCAAGAGTGCTTAAATTGACCAGCCTAATAGGATTAAGTCTGGGTCAAGGTTCGAGTCACATGAGTGATCGATCAAGTTAAGACCTAATTAGGCTCAATGGTTAGAGTCTGGATTGTAGGCTAATCCGATTGATTCTGGCTCAATAATTTGGTGTCTAAGATAAGTTTGGCAGATACGACCGACTAATTTTTAATTGGAAGCTACTCAACTCAAATGCATTCTTGTCGAGTTAATGGCACATCCTTTCCACCGGTCTCACTTACCTGACCATATTTGTCGGCCCAGTCCTAACCTAAGGTGGCTAACAATATGAGCTAACCCATGCCATTAGGTTAGTCATAATGGTTATGGCTATGTCAAGTCAAGTTTAAAGAGACCTAAATCAAATCTTCCTAAGAAAAGATTAAGTCTAAGGTCTTCCACCATTGTAGATGTGTGGGCCCTTTCTGAGGATGATTATTCTCGATTGATCACAGTGGTTCAGCTATACCGAAAAGATGCAACCATGTCTATTAGGCATTGGATGCTACGAGCTGGAGGATGGATTGGGCTCAATATTTTGGATATGATAAGTGACCCAATTAAGAATCCAATCTATGCAAATGGTGGGTCTGACTTAACAAGGAGTGGATCAATATTTTGGGTACGGTGAGATTCATGAATTAGAGATCAAGTTTGGGTGCATCATGATTAGAGAATCATTGGATAAGAGTTGTTCACTCATTGGCTAACCCATCATCAATAACTATTAAGTGAGGTGATGAGTTAGTTGGTGGGACTGCACCATCCACTAAAAATCAGTAATCGTCAAGATTTTTGCATCTCTACAGAGGGAGTGTAGGGATCCAAAAAAATAGTGAAAACTAATTTATTTAAAAATCAAATTCTTAAATAAATTGGTTAAGTCTTAATTACAAAATCTAATTAGAAACTTTGACTTCCTACAGGAAAAAGAAAAATATCTACATCCAACCCACTAGCCCGTATCCTAGACACCCATAGACTGATCTGATCCAATTACAAGGATTAGCTCCGAAACATCAAAATTATTTTGAATTCCAAAAAGTTGACTCATGTATTGGACCAGGATCTCCCCACCTTACTAGCTCATCCGTCCGCTGAACAAAGAGTGTCTCTTGATAAATGGATGGATGAAGATAATAAGACTAGATACTACATGTTGGGCTCGATGTCTTATGAGCTTCAGCACCAACATGAAGATATCAAGACTGCCCACCAAATGTTGGCTTACCTGCAAGAGTTGTTTGGTGAACAAAGTCACGCAGCCAAATATCAGATTACTAAATGACTATTTAAGGCTAAAATGCATGATGGGCAGTCAGTCCAAGATCATTGTCTGATGATGATCAAGGACTTGGAAGTGCTTGAGAAGCTCGGAATGAAGTTAGACCAGGATCTACAGAATGACATAATTCTGCAATCCTTGACTAATGCGTATGGACAGTTCATTATGAACTACCATATGCATAAACTTTAGAATACTCTGGTCGAGCTTATGAATATGCCGATTACTGCTGAGCTTTCTATGAAAGGTTCTAAAGGCTCAGTACTTGCTATGGAATGGACTTCTTCCAAAAGAAAGTAATTTGAAAAGAATAAGAAGTCTGTAAAAAAGCAGAAGGTGAAAGGTGGAAAGTAAAAAAAGGTAGAGCTGAAGAAGAAAGTCACTGACAAAAAAAAGTATTTCCATTATAATACTAATGGCCACTAGAAGCGGAACTGCCCTACATACCTGACCACCCTAAAGAATAAGAAGGAGATAGGTCCTTCTTGAGGTATGCTCGTTATTGAATCTAACCTTATAATTTTTTCTGCATCTAGTTGGGTGCTTGACTCTGGTTCTAGTGCTCATTTGTGCACTTCCATGCAGGGTCTTGAGGATAGCAGGAAGCTAAGGGATGGTGAGATGATCCTATGCATCGAAAATGGAGCAAAGGTTTTTGCTATGACCATGGAAACCTACCCTCTTCGACAACCATCTGACTTAGATTTAGTACTTAGGGATTGTTATTATGTGCCTGTTGTAAGCAGAAATTTGATCTCTATTTCATGTTTAGCATAAGAAGGCTATGTAATTAGTTTTCTTAAGGACCATTGTAATATTCTTTATGTCATTGTAATATTCTTTATGAAAGAAATAAAATTGCAAGTGGTTTTCTTATTAACGGTCTCTATCAGTTACATATTGATGTATCTATCTTTAATATCGAGCAAAATGTGAATGCCATAAGATCAAAATGACCCGGGTATAGTCCAAATGATAGGTATCTATGGCACCTAAGGCTAGGTCATATAGCAGAAGATAGGATTAACAAATTAAGAGAAAATCAGGCTATTGAGTCCGTTGACTTTCTGAGTCATATCCAATTTGTGAATCATGTCTTCATGGCAAAATGACTAAGCTCTCTTTTGTGAGACATAGGGAAAATAGGGCCACGGAATCTACTTGCCCTAGTACATACTGATAAGTGATGCAGCCCATTTGATGTGCCGGACTAGAGGCAATTTTGACTACTTCATAATCTTTACCGATGATTTATCTCGGTATGGGTATTTGTATCTTATGAGACACAAGTCTGAAGCCTTTGAAAAGTTTCAAAGAATTTCAGACATGAAGTTAGAAAAGCAAACTAAGAAAATCCATTAAGGTTCTTCGATCAGATCGAGGAGGTGAATACCTTAGTTGGAAATTTTTTGAACTATCTCAAGCAAAATGGCATAGTCTCTCAATGGAACTCTACTTGGAACACCTCAACTCAACGGCATTTTAGAATGGAGGAACCGGACCCTATTAGATATGGTTCGATCCATGATGAGCTTCACAGACCTTCCTGATTTTCTTTGGGAGACATAGTCTGTTAACTGCTATATATTACACTGAATAAGGTTTCCTTTAAAACCATTCCTACCACACCGTATGAGATATGGCATGGATAAGAAACCAAGTCTGAGTCATCTCAGAATTTGGGAGTTGTCCAGCTCATGTCAAAAGACAACAAGTGGACAAGTTAGAGTATAGGTCCTTTAGAGCTCGATTTATAGGATATCCTAAAGAGTCATTAGGATATTATTTCTATACATTCCAGAAGATACCACAATTATGATTGTGAGTCGGCATGCCATCTTTCTTCGAAAAATAGTTTATTCAAAAATAGTGGCATTGGAAAAGCAGATCAAGCTCGAGAAGAAAGTCTCACAAGACCAATGAGCTAAGGACCCCATAGAACCAAATCAGGTTGAACCAATATAATTACTACCTCCTCCACCTCATAGATCTGAAAGGATTTTCCCATCCCCCTGAGAGGTACTTAGGTACTATTTTAGATGAAGTAGAGGAAATGTTCCTCATAGGTAATAGGATTTATGGTGATGATCCCAAAACCTATGATGAGGTGACATCAGATATTGACTTCGAGAAATGGTCAAAGGCAATGAAGTCAGAAATTAACTCAATGCACTCAAACCAAATCTGGACCTTGGTAGATCCACCAGAAGGTATAGTACCTATTGGATGTAAATGGATCTACAAGAGAAAAATTGGTGTAGATGGGAATGTGGAGACATTCAAAGCTAGATTAGTGGCAAAAGGATATAGTCAGTGCGAAGGAATTGACTATTAGGATAACTTTTCGTTCAGTAGCCTATGCTAAAAGTACATCCGCACATTGCTTGCTATTGCAGCCTATTTTGATTATGAAATATAGCAAATGGACATGAAAATGACATTCTTAAATGGATACCTTGAGGAAGATATCTATATGGAACAACCACTAGGTTTCACATCCAGTGATGCTGATCACAAAGTATGCAAGCTGCAAAGGTCCATATATGGACTTAAGTAAGCATCTCGGAGCTGGAATACTCATTTTAATGATGTGATCAAAATATTTGGTTTTATCAAAAATGAGGAGAAATCATGTATTTTCAAAAAGGTCGGTGGGAGCGCTATTGTCTTCCTCATACTGTATGTGGATGATATCCTTCTTATTGAAAATGATATTCCCATGTTGACCATAGTTAAAATATGGTTATCAAAAGAATTCTCCATGAAAGACCTAGGAGAAGCATTCTTCATTCTAGGAATTAAGGTCTATATGGATAGATCGAGTAGGATGCTAGGTCTTTCATAGAAGATGTACATAAAGGAAGTGCTAAAAAGGTTTAGTAGAGAAAACTCCAAGAGGGGTTTGGTATCCTTCAGACATAGCGTTCATCTCTCCAAGAAGATGTGCCCTAGCACACTTGAGGAGATAGAATGCATGAGCAAGATCCCTTATGCTTCAGCAATAGGGAGCCTTATGTATGCCATGTTATGTACACGACCTGATATAACCCATGCTGCGAGTGTCATGAGCAAATATCAGTCGAATCTAGACGAAGAATACTGGACTTCTATGAAATATATCCTTAAATACTTGAGAAGAACTAAGGATATGTTGTTCATTTTTGGTAATGGAGAACTCCAAGTCCAGGGGTATACAGACTCAGATTTTATGTCCGATATAGATGATCGAAAGTCGACATCTGAAAATCTGTTTGTGTATAATGGTGGTGCCATCAGTTGGAAGAGTTCTAAGCAGATAGTGATAGCATATTCCACCATGAAAGCAGATTTCATCACTACGTCAAAAGCTGCGAAGGAGGCATTCTAGTATAAGAAATTTACCATAGAAATTAGAGTGATGCCATCAGATGCCATTCCTCTCTACTGCGACAATAATGGCTCCATAGCCCTTGCTAAGGAGTCGAGGTCTCACCAGAAATCCAAGCACATCGAGCGGCGATATCACCTCATCCATGATTACCTCAAGAAGGATTATGTCGAGGTCAAAAGAGTTAACTCCGTAGACAATGTGGCAGATTCACTTATAAAGTTGTTGGACCTGCAGAAGATCGAAACCCACCTTGAGAAGATGGAACTTAAATTTATAGCCAATTAGCTTTAGGTCAAGTGGGAGTTTGTTAGATATATGTGCCCTAGAAGTCAGAATTAGCTAACACTTGTAATACATATCTAAGAAAAAAATTATAATTTTAATTATAAATAATAAAATGGGTTATTTTCTATCATAATGTGTATTTGAAAGTATCTGTGATACATTTCTTGGGTTAATGGTAATGATAGTTCATATTTTCAAGAGTTGAAAATTTAAGATATGAACTTTCATTATTAACTCATAAAATGCTTCCGACCATAGGATCATCATGAGGATGGTGAATGTCCAGAAGGTTGGTATACGATCGCTTTTTTATAGTAGATGAGTCTTGAGTCTATGGTGTAGAGATACCAGAGCGAGAGTATAGGTACTCATTAGAGAACGAGGGCACTGAGTGCGACCATCTCGAGTAGTCATCAGGAAGTCTACCTTCTCATCAATGACTGACTCGAAGCTGCAGTAGTGTATTTGGTTCTTTGATCTAAGGTGCATCGGTAGCTCACCTTGAGAGTGTTATAGTTTGACTGCACCATAACTCGATCTCCTAGCCATTCGAAATCTTAAGGTGTATGTTAGCTATAGCATGTTCACTGTAGGAATTGGATTCCACCAATAGGGGATCTATCTACCTCGATAAATGAGGAGCAGCCCTATGATGATCATGAGAATCAAGTCTATAAGTCCATGGTTATGGTGAAGGGAAATCCTGATTTTTCGGTCCAGGTTCGTCCAGATCTGATTAGATCAAGAGATATATTTCAAAAATTTTCTCTTGATCTTAATCAGATCTTGATATGTTTCAGATCTGATTCTTATTATTTTAATAAATAAAATAAAACAAGATAAATTAAATCAAATTTAATTTACCTGATTTGGGTAATCCTATTACCCTGTAGATGATCCTGATTGCAGCGGAAGGTTCTGGATCTTAGCCACGCAAGCGCCTGGCCTCTACCGGTATCCACTCGGGTTGGATCTGGAGATCCTCTTCTTCTCTATCACACCTCCAAAAATCAGATCTAGATCTGATCTGGAGGATCTTCAAAACTCTTTTGAAGATCTGCAGTCGTCCTTTTGCAGCAGCGCAGCCTTCTTGCTTTTGATCGCCTTTCCTTGATTTGAATCGCACCAAACTAAGTCCAAAACACCTTTTGGACGTGGAGAGCAAGAGGAGAAGAGACTATGGCATGGAGAAGGAGGGGAGAGGCAGCCTTGGGGCGTATCTAATAGCATTGGAATTAGGGTTGGGCGCAGGGTCTTATTTATAGACCTCTTGTGATCCAACTCCTCTTCCTCTCAACCAATCACAACCCTTTGTGAAATCAGATCTAAATCTGATTGGTTGGAATAGAGACCCCTGAATTCCTCCTTACAGGGTGCCTAAGACCAGTCAAACTGGATTCTTAGTAGAACTCTGATTGGAATCCAAAAGGGAGGTGGAGTCCTTGTCCATAAGGACTCCTAGGCGCCTCCTACTTAGGCTCACGCCACCCTTGGCGTGCGCCCTTCTCCTTGCCAGGTTCTGGCAGGGGGACAGGCCCCCACCAGCTCTCCAATAGGTGCATGACATGTGGTCAAAAGTCAAAGGGTGAATGGTCAACGTTTGACCAGTCAAAGGTAGACTTTTGACCAAAGTCAAAGAACAAGAAATGGCAGGTGACCAAAATTGGCAGGTAATGTCTTACAAATAAGATAACCTATTTTGACTTGGACAACCTCCAGTCAGACCATATGAAGGCCTCTGATTGAGCACAAACTCCTTTGGCTCAGTCAGGACAACTTATTTATGATAGTAAAAGAAGAACGTTAGGTTCAATCGAGTGCTAGCACGATTTCCTTGAACCTAATTGAATCTCATTCAGATCAATTGAACTAGATCAGTTCAATTGATGATTACCAGATTCAAACCCTTGTTTGTGTGACCCAGTTAGGTTCAGTTCTGTATGGTAATGGGATATGTCATGATCTCTATCATAGACATCATCGAAACTCCTTTCGATGGATCAGAACTCTTCTGATTCGAACAGCTAGAATGATCGATCATCTAAATCATTCTAATTGCTCCCAAAATCCACCAGTGACACCTAGCAGTATATGGTGGCAACCCATCAGAGCTGAATGCGAACCTCTTGGTGCAGCTACCTGTGTGATTAAGTTCTTCTATCTTGAGCCCCGATCAAATTAGGGTTAAGGTGAACTCGTCAAACCCTAGTCTCTGTCATATGATGTAATCATTCGATTCGAGTCCAATGTGAAAATCTAAATAGAAACTCTTTCTATTATTTCACTCTGCCATGGCCATAGGCTTCAGGACTTGATTCTCATGATCATCATAGGGCTACTCCTCTACCACCGAGGTAGATAGATCCCATCTTGATGCAATCCAGTTCCTACAATGAACATGTCACAGCCAACATACACCTCAGGGTTCCATATGGCTAGGAGACCGAGTAATGGTGTAGTCAAACTATAACACCCTCAAGGTGAACTGCCGATGCATCTCAGGTCAAAGAACCAGACACACTACTGCAGCATCGAGTCAGTCATTGACGAGAAGGTAGACTTCCTAATGACTACTCGAGGTGGTCACGCTCAGTGCCCTCGTTCTCTAACGAGTACCTATACTCTCGCTCCGTTGTCTCCACACCGTAGACTCAAGACTCATCTACTAAAGAGAAGCGATCGTACACCAACCTTCCGGATCAATCACCATCCTCGTGATGATCCTATGGTCGGGAGCTGTTTATGAGTTAATAATGATTATTCATGTCTTAAATTTTCAACTCTTGAAAATATGAATTATCATTACCATTAACTCAAAGGATGTATCACAGACACTAAATACACAGGTGTGATAGAAAATAACCCATTTCATTAATTATAGTCAAAATTACAATTTTGCCCCTAGAAGTGTATTACAAGTGTCAGCCAATTTTGGCTTCTAGGGCACATATATCTAACATATGGTAGAGTAAAATGATAGAAAGAGTTTCTATTAGAGTTTTCACATTGGACTTGAATCGAATGATTAATTTATATGACAGAAATTAGGGTTTGACAAGATCACCTTAACCCTAATCTGATCAGGGCTCAAGATGGAGAAACTTGATCACACAAGCAACTACATCGAGAGGTTCATCTTCAGTTCTTATGGGTTGCCAGCATATGCTGCTAGGTATCACTGGTGGATTTTGGGAGCAATTAGAATGATTTGGATGATCGATCATACTAGTTGTCTGAATCAAAAAAGTTCTGATCCATCGAAAGATATTTCGATGATGGCAATGGTAGAGATCATGATATATCCTATTACCATATGGAACTGAATCTAATTGGATCACACAAAAAAGAATTTAGATCTGAATATCATCAATTGGACTAATCCAGTTCAATTGATTTGAATATGATTCAATTAGGTTCAAGAAAATCATGCTAGCACAAGATTGAGCCTGATATTCTCCTTCAACAATCATTAAAAATTATCTCAACTAAGCCAAATGTATTTGGGCTCAGTCAGAAATCTTTACTTGGTCTGACTGGAGCTTGTCCATATTAGAAAAGGGTTGTCTTAATTTATAAGATAAATTTGAAAGAACACCTGCCATTTTCCGTCACCTACTAAATCTTGTTCTTTGACTTTGGTCAAATGTTAACCTTTGATACTTAGAAAACTACCCATGTGTCATGCACCCATAGGAGAGTAGATGGGGCTTTGTCCCTCTACTAAAAGGAGGAAAGAAAGAGGATAAACATTGAAGTCCCATATGGATGGGACTTCAGTTGCTTCATCCTCTCTACTTGGGTGGCACCAAAGACTCTTCTTTGACCAGTCTTGGCACCACCTAAGGAGGTTTGTGAGGGACTCTAATCTGATTGGATCAGATGATGTCATCCCACCAATCAGATTTAGATCTAATTACATGAAGAGCCATAATTAGTCGAGATGATGTGGCACTGCATGGCGCAACAGGGTCTATATAAATCCTATCTGCGCCCAAGATTGAGAGCTTCTATCCTTTGCCCATGCCATATAGCCCCTCTCTCTCCTTCTTCTTACCTCCTTTAGATTCTCTCTCTCCTCTCCATTCCCAAAAGGTTTTGGGCTTCAGTTTTGTGTGATTCAAGCAAGAGAAAGACGACAAGAAAGCAAGAAGGCAGCACTGCTATAAGAGACAATATCCGATCTTCAAAAGATATTTTGAAGATCTTCAAGATTAGATCTAGATCTGATCTTTGGAGTATAGATTTAAAAGAAGAAGATCTCTAGATTCTATCCGAGTGGATACTGGTAGAGAGTAGGTGCTTGCATGGCTACATCCAGAACCTCAGGCAAACATCAGGATCATCACAGGGTAATAGAATTACCCACAATAGGATATAATTAAATTTGATTTAATTTATTTTATTTTTATTTTATTTTATTAGATCGATAAAATCATATCTAAAGAGTCTCAGATCTGATTTAGATCTAAGAGGAAAGTTTTAAAATATTCCTCTTGATTTAATTAGATCTTAATGAACCTAACCCAGAAAATAGAGTTTTTCCTTCAGTCTTGATTCGTAGAAGAGACCCCAGCTTGGCATCCACAACAAGCATCTCATTAGAAGATAATACAAAAAAAAAAGTGAAGAAAGTAAAGCCACGAGCAAGCTTTGAATTTGTGCGAAATGAGAGTAACAAGAAAGGTACCATCTTATTACAAAAATAAGTTTGTTACATGCAAAACATGGGTTGACAAGACCGATTACACCCAAGAAAAAAAGAAGAGAGAGAAAGGCCACCAAAATCCTAAGAATGGTTGGACTCCTCAGACTTCAGACTGGTGGCCATCACCAAAGATTCTTTTAGATGGTCGACCTCCTCCTTGAGCTCCCTCCATCTCATCATATTATCGTGGAACATCCTATCAGCTCGGTGATAGTTCTCCTCTGACTCTCACAGCCTCCTCCTCAGGACCTCAGACTCAACCTTCGCATCCTTGGTAGCCTGATGCTCACAAGTCAACTGGAGCTTCAGCCGCTGCACCTCAGCCTTTTCCATGCTAGCCAACTCCCAGAGTTCACCAATGGTCCTTCTCAAGGAGGCAACTTCTTCGACCTCCCTACTTGTACCAGCCTAGAAGCCGTCATCAAACTGCCGCTAGAGCTGGGCTACTTTATTGTTGGAGGCATGAAGTTTTTATTCTAGCTTGGACATCCTATCACTCCAACCCAGTCGATAAGTCTCATATGTGAGCTCAGCATCATGCAGCTGCTTTTGAAGAGTGGAGAATCTCGTCAACTAGTCCCACTCGAATCGCACCTTATCGGAGGACCACAGCAAGCTCCTCTCCAAAAGTTTGATCTTCTCTCTCACCATCTTGAGATCGACTTCGAGAGAGCTGATCTTCACCATTAGCGCCTAGGATTTATCACTAGCATTCCTCTTGAGCTTGACAATCTCCTTCTCGAAACTATCTTTTCGGATGCTGAAGCTCGCAGCATCCTTCATGTGTAAACTTCGGAGGTGAGTGACCTCTTTGGTCGCCTCTGAAGCATTCTTTTAAGAAGCTCGAAGGTCGTCCTCCATCTTCTTCAACTTTCTTTTCAGGTGATGAACCTCCTTCTTTAAACCTTTGATTAGGGGTTTTAGAGGAATGCCTTAAGGTAGTGGCTCAGCATCATTTGGAGATGATTGGCTTTGACTGCGATCACCAGAAGGATTCTGAACGATATTCACCATGGCACAAGTGTAAAAGAAAGAAAGTTCATTTTTATTTCTTAAAATATTTAAGTACACCAAAAAAAAGAAAAAAAAAAAGAAAGGTATAAGTAATCATAGATTTTCAACCTCGATCGGTGCAGGGGCAGGTGAGGTCGATACATCCTTTATAGTTCAGGCTTGGGAATGGACTCGAGAGCTTCAATTGTAAGTTCGGAAACACCTAGGGTAGGTTCAGTGGTAGAAGATGCGGTGCCAACGTTCGAGGGATTGGCTTCACCGTCGGGTTCATCTTTCAAAAAGTCTAGGTCCACTCTAGGGAAGTTCTTCACGACTCTCCTCATATAGATCTCGAAACCCTTCAAAAAGGCTTCCTAGGCGAACGCAATCTTGATATCCTACATTGCTTTGGAAGACTTAAAGGCTTCAACAGCCCTATTCCTCTCGATGCCGACCTCCCCTTTGGCCTTCTTCCTTTTATCTTCGGCGAGGGTGAAGGCCGCCCTCAGCCCCACAAAAACTTCTTCCTTTTTTCGTGATGTCTCTCGAAGGCACTCAATCTCTATGGTTTGAATTTTCGAGGCTGCCTTCAAATGATTGATCTTGGCCCGAACCCTCTCGGCCTCTGCTTGAACCTCCTACAGGGCTTTAGATGCCTTGGCCTAGCAGAGATCGGTGGCCTTCAAGTGGGCAAACAAGTAATGCCCCAGCTACAAGATAGGAAGAAATTAAGTCAAAATTTTAAAAGTGCACCCTTCATTCAAACAAGTTCAGAAGAATGGGTTACCTTGAGATAGGCAGCAAAAGATTCATCAAATCTCTCGGCGTCCTCTGTTCTAACCATTTTCTCAATAATATGCGGGAGGATGCTATCCTTTATCAGGGATTGGATGACCTCCCAATCATCCAAGGAAGCTCACTCCTGACCGGAGCCTTTGCCACTCAAACTCTCAGCCGCCCTCCTCATCCTTTTCCCGACGACATCCTTTTTCTTCTTCTTCTTCTTGACGACCTCGCACTGCTCGAGAGGTGTGGTGGTGGCATCCTCTTGGGGCAAGATTAGAGCCGATGTGGTTGCATCAGACTCAGAGATGGGTGCTGTCAGGATCGACACGATCGAAGTCGGCTCATCAGTGCGAGCATTCTTTGATGTTTCCCCAATAGAGTCACCCTTCCTCTTGAGGGACTTGATCCCCATAGTCAGACGATTCCACTCCTTAGGAGTCATCTCTGTAGAAGAAGAAACTAGAGTCAGAAAAAGAAAGGAGACCATGCATAATTGGCAGGCCATAGAGGACTACCTACTGAATTGAGAGGACTAAGAATGAAGTTGAACAAGATCTGATCCTTCAGGAGCTTGGAGATCAGAGGGGCTCAAAAGTTCTTTAGCTTGTCAGCAAAATTCTGATCCTCTTTTTCATGCCCAAGAGCTCGGCAAATTGAGTCCCTTATTTCCCCCCACGAAGGAAGTCCTAGTTCTAGGAAATAATAGGAAACAAAAAAGAATTTCTCCTTCCAATTATAAATGGAAGAGGGGGTGTCCTTGAGCAATTCCTTCTTACTGAACTAGGAAGACACATACCACTAGTCTTTGACGGTCGGATGATGTTTGAAAGTGAAGAAATTATGGAATAATAAAATGGAAGGTCGGACATTAGCCATGATGCATAAGGAGAGAAATCCTATGATAAATCTAAATGAGTCTAGTGCCATGGTGGTGAAGAAAATGTTTAAAAACCTAAACAAGTCGACTACGAAAGAAGGTATCGGCAGCCAAAGTTTCATCCGAAGGATTTTGACATACAAGCAAGTTCGGCCGGGAGGAGGAAAGCTAGCTTGATCATTAGGGCCAGGGAGCTCAAGTTCATAGTTGGAAGGAATTCCAAACTAGATTCTAACCAATAAAAAGTCTTCAAGCCAAAGTTTACATGAAATAGTATCAGGGATGAAGAATGATGGAGGTACTTCTATAAGCTCGGGGTCTTTATGAGGAAGGTCTATTAGAGCTAAATGAGACGAACTCCTAGAACCGGTTGATCAGGACTCTTCGGAGGATATGAGGATCAAACTAAAATGGAGAAAATCTTTGAAAAATAAAAAAAATAAAATTTGAGACTCTCTCGAAGAAATTAAGTGGGTAGAGATGACAAAAGATATAGATAATCAAAGAAAAAGATTCAGAAACTGACCTAAATCGACTGGGAAGAGCGAAAAGGTGGCAAGCTTGATGGAAAGCAAAGAATCCCCAAGAATCGAAGGAGTCGATTGAAGATGTCAAAGCCCTGGAGCAAGGAGGAAGAAGGAGACCAGAGGGAAAGAGAGAAGACCTGAGCGAGATGAAACCCTCGAGGAAGAAGAAGAGCTTAAATAGCCACGAGAGTCCAAGATAGTTATGAGTGTAGGTCTCCGTTAATCAATCTTGACTTGACACGTGTCCCACTCATCATAGCGATGGAATGGTAATAGATAGAACCTTTATTACATCGTACCCAGGACAGTGCTTTGGCAGGAATTTCAAGAATTTGTCTTTTCGGGTCACCTCATATTTAAAAAGTTTCAGCACCAGCACGGGAATAGAAAAAGGACTTCGACACTCATAATTCTTTACTCCCTTCATTCAAACTTCAAACTTATGAGTAGAGAGACTTCTGTTGGGTGTAAACCCTTTTCCTGCCGAAGTCCAATGGGATGTCGAGCCTTCAAGTGACTTCATCCGATGAAGGCAGCCATGCCTGATTTCGATCTTTGAAGAATTTACGCTCAGGCATCAAAACTCCAGACCTCCAATTTGAATTTATCAACCGATCCTCTTCACTTAGATTTCTAGTTTTTTTGGATATCCCCAGAACCTACAGGACATTGTAGATTTCACTTAGACGAACTTGAACAGTGATGACAGCCCCTAGGCAGCTGAGTAATAGGTCTAATTATGGCTTGATTTGGCCGACCTTAGCACTTTTTGAATCTCTCCCCAGCAAAAAGCCATCCAAGCTATTCAATATTGGACCAACACCAGATCAACGGAACTCCTCTTCAAATGAACTCCTACAATATACTAAGAGTAGCAGACCTCAAAATTCTTACATCAAGAACTTTGAACACATGGGCAAAAGGACCTCGTCTCCTTTGTATCAGCCTTTAGATGGCCTCGAAAGCGGCTAAGCTTCAAAGGAAGAAATAAATAGACCCTCTCCAAGCAGATTCTCTTCTGCTCCTTTCAGGCAAATTTCCCCCAGCTGATGTCCTCTCCGTAAATCTCCTCCCTAACACCAGCTGAATTCCTTCCCATCAACCCCCATCCATCCAAACTTCTTACACCAGCTAAGAGGGGACCTGTTGTGATGTATTTGCTTCTTCAGCGGACCTCCTTCTAGAATTCTCTAATAGGATTATTTTTGGAGTTCTTCTCCTTCAGTCGGGCTTCTCCTTCTAGCAGAACTACTTCTAGATTCTTCTCCAGCAGACTTCCTTCAAAGATTTCTCTAGTCGTAGAGCTTCCGAATCCCTTCTGACCGAACTTTCTATAGTCACCTAGAAAGATCTCCTCACCTACGTGAATCTGGATACACAGCATGGACCAACTCGCACACAGACTACCTTAGGAGAGTCTGAACTCCTCTGGAACTGATATAACTCAAAGTTCTTCACCAACTGACATCTACTCCTCCAAACTTCAACTATTAAATTCTAATGAACTGGCACGTCACGACAACAGACACTACTCTCCGTAACAAACTCCATGTGGTCTCGAGCGATCCACTACCAAACGTTTATGGCTATCGCTCTCAGTTTATTACAGGCCCCGCATATAAAAGAGACCCTCTAGATACATTTCTCTCCTGAGCTCTCTTCTTCTTTCCCAAAGTCTGCTACTTTCTTTCCTAAGCACTCAATTTCTATTGGCTAGAAGAGATGACTTGATCGTTGAAGGGTCCTATCAGAGCCACCAGCCCCGACTTCGGTTAGGACTTGTCTTGCAGGTTTTCAATGATGACCTCAACTTTTTCAACTCCAGCTCAGTTCCAGCATCAACTAGATTCTGCACCAACATATGGCATGGTAAGAAACCAAGTCTAAGTCATCTCAAAATTTGAGTTTGTCTAGCCCTTATCAAGAGACAGTAGGTAGATAAATTGAAGTCTAGGTCCTTTAGAGCTCATTTCATTAGATGTTCTAAAGAGTCATTAGAATATTATTTCTATCTTTTGAAAGATTATAATGTGATTGTGAGTTAACATGCCATTTTTTTTGAAAAATAATTTATTCAAGATGGTGGCATCGGAAGATAGATTAGGCTCGAGGAGAAGCTCTTCGAAGACCAATGGGCCAAAGATCCTAAGGAACCCAATCAATTAGAGCCAATCTAAACACTATCTTCTCCACCTCATAGGTCAAATAGAATTTTCCATTCTTTCGAAAGGTACATGGATACCATTTCAGATGTAGAGAAAATATTCCTCATAGAAAATTGGATTCATGTTGATGATCCTAAAACCTATGATGAGATGATATCAGATATCGACTCCAAGAAATAATTCTAGATAATGAAGTCAGAGATTGACTCAATATGCTTGAACCAAGTCTAGACCTTGATAGATCCATCTAAAGGTATTGTACCTATTGAGTATAAATGGATCTTCAATAGAAACATAGGTACCGATGGAAATATAGAGAGATTCAAGATTAGGTTAGTAGCGAAAGAATATAGTTAGTGCGAAGGCATTGACTATCATGACATCTTTTCGTCAGTAGCCATGCTTAAATTCATCTACACATTACTTGCTATTGCAGCCTATTTTAGTTATGAAATATGGTAGATGAACGTGAAAATAATATTCTTAAATGGATATCTTAATGAAGATATCTATATGAAATAGTCGCTCGATTTTACATCTAGTGATAGTGATCATAAGGTCTGCAAGTTGCAAAAGTCTATATATGGACTTAAGCAAGCATCTTGGAGTTAGAATGCTCATTTTAATGATGTGATCAAATCATTTGGTTTCATAAAAAATGATGAGGAGTCATGTATCTTCAAAAAGATAAGTGGAAGCACTATTATCTTTCTTGAATTGTATGTGAATGACATCCTTCTGATTGGGAATGATATTCCTATGTTGATATCCATCAAAATGTGGTTGTCGAAAGAGTTTTCTATGAAAGACCTAAGAGAAGCATCCTTTATGTTGGAAATTAAGGTCCATAGGGATAGACTAAATAGGATGCTAGGTCTATCACAAAAGATGTACATAGAGGAGGTGCTGAAGAGGTTCAGCATGAAAAACTCCAAGAGGAGATTAGTGCCCTTCAGACATGGCATTTATCTCTCTAAGAAGATGTGTCCCAGCACACCCGAGGAGATTGAACACATGAGGAAGATCTCTTATGCTTTAGCAATAGGGAGCCTCATGTATGCTATGTTGTATACATGACCTAATATCGCACATGCTGTGAGTGTCACGAGCAGGTATCAATCGAATCCAGACGAAGAGTACTAGACTTCTATGAAGTGTATTCTTAAGTACTTAAGAAGGACTAAGGATATATTTTTGATCTTTGAAAATAGAGAACTTTAGGTTCAAGGGTGTACAAACTCAGACTTTATGTCTGATATAGATGATCGAAAGCCAATATCTGGTAGTTGTTTGTATGAAATGGTGATGCTGTTAGCTGAAAGAGTTCTAAGTAGATAGTAATTGCAGACTCCATAATAGAAGCTGAGTACATCGCTGCATCGAAAGCTACAAAGAAGCATTTTGGTGTAAGAAGTTTGCCGCAAAGCTCAAAGTGATGCCATCGAATGCCATCCCTCTGTACGACGATAATAATGATGCCATAGCCCAAGATAAGAAGTGGAGGTCTTAACAGAAGTTGAAGCATATCAAGCAGTGATATCACCTCATCCATAATTATCTTGAGAAGGGTTATGTTGAGATTAAGAGATTTGACACCATAGATAATGCGACTGACCCATTGATGAAGCCATTGAGCTAGTAGAAGATCGAAGCCCACCTTGAGATGATGGGACCTAGATTTGTAGTCAATTAGCTTTAGATCAAGTAAGAGTTTGTTAGATGAGTACCTTAGAAGCCAGATTGGTTGATACTTGTAATACACATTCTAGGAGCATTCTTATAATTTTGACTTAAAAAATTAATAAAGGGTTATTTTTCTCTATCATATTATGTGTAAAGTGTCTGTGATACATCCTTCAAGTAAATAGGCATGACAATTCATATTTTCAACAATTAAAAATTTAAGTCATGAATTTTCATAATTAACTCATAAACTGCTCTCGATCGTAAGATCATCACAAGGATGGTGATTGATCTGAAAGATTGGTATATGATCACATTCTTAGGATAGATGGGTCTTGAGTCTACGGTATAAAGACATCGAAGCAAAAGTATGATACTCATTGAGAATAAGGGTACTAAGCATGACCACTTTGAGCAGTCATAAGGGAGTTTACCTTCTCGTTGATGACTAAGCTCGATGCTACAGTGGTGTATCTAATTCTTTGATATGAGATGCATCGATAGTTCATTTTGAGTGTGTTATTGTTTGACTACACCATAACTCGATCTCTTAGCCATTCGAAATTCTAAGATGGATGTTGGCTATAGCATGTTCATTGTAGAAATTGGATTGCACCAATAGAGGATCTATCAATCTTGGTAGATGAGGAGTAGTCCAATAATGATCATGTGATTGAGTTCTTAAATCCATGGCCATGGTAGTATGATATAATAGAAAAGAGTTTTTTATTAGGATTTCACATCAAACTCAAATCGAAAGATTTAATCATATGATGGGATGTTGGATTTGATGAGTTCACTTTAACCTTAATTTCATCGAGACTCATGATAGAAGAACCTAATCACACAAGTAGCTACTCTGAGAGATCCGCATTCGGCTCTGATGGATTGCCACCATATACTGCTAAGTATTATAGGTAGATTTTGGAAGCAATTAGATTGATCTTGATGATCAATCATTCTAATTGGGTGAACCAAAAGTGTTCTGGTTCATCGAAAGATGTTTCGATTATGTCAATGATAGAGATCGCGACATATCTCATTACCATATAGAACTGAACCAAACTAGATCACATAAATAAAGATTTGGGTATGGATGTTATTAATTTAGCTAACTCAGTTTGATTGATTTGAATTAGATCTAATTAGGTTCATGAAAATCATACTAGCATATGATTGAGCCAAATATTCTTCTTCTATAGTCATTTTGTTCAAGTCAAATTAGATTTGGCTCACCTGAAAATCCTATCCTAGTCTAACTGGAGCTTGTCCAGGTCAGAAAATGTATTATCCTAATCTGATCTAAGCTTATCCTAATGCATTGGATAGAATCGGATAAGACCTGCTAATTCCTAAAACTTTCAGGACAAGGGTCAAACGTTGACCCGAATGCAGGAAAGAAATGATAGGAGGCTTGCACCCCATGGAGATTTTCAAGGGGCATGCACCCCTATGTGTTTTCATGAGAGAGGAGAGGGTGCACATCCCTCTAGGCGTGCACCCCATATGGATTAGGGAGTTGACCCAATCAAATTGGATTTGTCTAGGTCAAAGAGTTTTGATAAGATCAAAGACTCTAGAATTTGTTGCTTGCACCACCCTCCTCCCTATATATTTTATGCAACATTTTATGGGAAATTTTGGGTGATAAAAATCAGATGAGATCTAGTATTAGGCGTGGAGATTAGGCCAAGAGTCCATGTTGATCAAGCAAGCAAGTTGCTTGATGCAATGGGTCACTGCAGTTAGTGCAGGAGTCTATTTAAAGACCCTGCATCCTAGGGTTTATATCCTTTATCTTCCATCCCCATATGCTGCCATAAAAACCATCTCCATGCCCCTTCTAGTGCTCCTCTTGAAGGAAAAATTAGGTTTTCGTACCACAGAATCTATTTGATTGGAACAAATTTGCAGCAGAATATTTTTAAATTTTTTCTATGATCTAATTAGATTTGAGAGTTCTCAAATTTAATTAGATTGATCTAAAAATAGAAGCAAAAATAAAACAAAATAGTGACAACAATTATCACTTGATCGGGTAAACCATTTACCCATTGTGATGATCTGACGACTGATCCAAGATTCTGATTGAGCCATGCATGCACCTAGCCCCTACCAGTATCCACTTAGATTAGATTTGGAAGTCTCTTCCTTCTAGATCTGATTTCAAAAAATTAGATCTAGAATCAATCATGGATGCCTTTGAACCGATCTTTGACGATAGCACTCGATGCGGGAACTAGTCGCATAGCTTTGCAGGATCAAAGTCAACACTTGATCTTTAATTTTTGCCCACTCCTTGGGCATGGAAGAGGAAGAGGAGATCTGGAATATGAGGTATAGAGATGGAGATTTTGGCAGGGCTTAGCCATAAAGTAATTTTAATGCATAATAACTTGTGCAGGGCCCTTTAAATAGATCAAATCAAGAGTTCCTTCGCATGTGACTTTGACCAACTCAAAGATAACATGTAGAATGACTCTCCACCTAATCTCCATGCCCCACACCATTTATTTTCTGATTTTGTCGCACAAAACTTAGAAATTATGGCTTGGAAAAGGGATAAGAGTGAAGAGATTGGCACAAACAATTATCTCTTAGATATTTGATCTCATCAAGTATGTTTGACCCATCCAAATCTTATTTGAATTGGACACTTTGACCCTATCCATATGTGGCACATACCCAAGGGGAGACGTGGCCCTCTCTTCATGTAAAATACTAAGGGGCACACACACCTATAATTTCAATAGTACGCCCCTTCTTCCTTCTTTCTTGCAAACTGGGTCAACTCTTGACCCTTGTCCTATTCCCATCTCATTGAATTTAGGACAAGCCCTTTTCAAGTCCCATCCAATGGATTTCATGTAAATTGTTATCATGTTAGAACAAATCTTGATCAGGCTAGGACTAGGTCTAGTCAGATCAAGACAAATCCATTGAGAATTTTTGGGAGAGCCTTATCCAAATTTCATCTCATGGTTTTAGGACAAGCCCTAATCTTATTAAGACAACCCTTGTCCTATTCCCATCTTATAGAATTTAGGACAAGCCTTGATCAGACCAAGACAAGGTCCAATTAGATCAAGATAAATCCACATAGAGTTTCCAGATAAGCCATGTCTAAATTTCATCTCATAATTTTAGGACAAGCCTTATTTTATCAGGACAAGGTCTATTCTCACCAGGGCGAGTCCTATTTTGATCAGGACAAACCTATACAGGGCTCTCAAGTGAGCTAAATTCATTTTGACTCAGTCAAGATGAACCAGAATGACTACAGAAGGAGAATATTAGGTTCTATCATGTGCTAGCATAATTTTTTTAAACCTAATTGGATCAAATCCAAATCAATTGAACTGGATTAGCCCAATTGATGACATGCAGACCCAAAGCCTTATTTGTGTGATCTAGTTAGGTTTGGTTCTATATGATAATGAGATATATCATCATCGATATCATCAAAATATCATTCGATAGATCAGAACTCTTCTGATTCATCTAATTAGAATTGTCGATCATCAAGATAATTCTAATTATTCCAAAAATCCATCAGTGACACCTAGCAGTATATGGTGGCAACCCATCAAAACTGAATAGCGAACCTCTCAGTGCAGCTACCTGTGTGATTGGGTCCTTCTATCATGAGCCCCGATAAGATTAGGGTTAAGGTAAACTCTTCAAACTCAAACACCTATCATATGAATGAATCATTCGATTCGAGTTCGATGTGAAATCTTAATAGTAACTTCTTTCTATTATTTCATGCTACCATGGCCATGGATTTTAGGACTCGATCTCATGATTATCATTGGACCACTCCTCCTCTACCAAAGCTGATAGATCCCATCTTGGTGCGATCCAATTCCTATAATGAATATGCTATAGCCAACATACACCTCAGGATTTCGAATGGCTAGAAAACTAAGTTATGGTGTAGTCAAACTATAATACCCTCAAAGTGAACTGTCGATGCACCTCAGGTCAAAGAACTAGATACATGCTGCAACATCGAGCTAGTCATTAAAGAGAAGGTAGACTCTCTTATGATTGCTCGAGGTGGTCATACTCAGTATCCTTCTTCTCAATAAGTATCTATACTCTCGCTCCGATGTCTTTATACCATAGACTTAAGATACATCTATCCTAAAAAAGTGATCGTACATCGATCCTCTGGATCGATCACTATCCTTATGATGATCCTAGATCAAGAGCAGTTTATGAGTTAATTATGATAACACATGCCTTAAATTTTCAACTCTTAAGAATATGTATTATCATACTCGTTAACTCAAAAGTTGTATCATAGATACTTTAATATATAATGTGATAGAATAATTAACTCATTTATTAATTTTAAATCAAAATTATGAAAATGCTCCTAAAAAATATTTTATAAGTGTCAGCCAATCTAGCTTCTAAGGCACACATTTAACAAACTTCCACTTGAGCTAAAGCCAATTGGCTATAAATCTAAGTCCCATCTTTTCAAGGTGGGCTTGTATCTTCTGCCGACCTAAAGACTTTATCAGTGGGTCAACCGCATTGTCGGTGGAGTCGACTCTCTTAACCTCGACATGTTTCTTCTTGAGGTAATCGTGGATGAGGTGAAACCATCTTCTTGGAACTCTTCCAACTTATAGTACCACCATTGCATAGGAACAAACTTTCAGATGTCGGCTTTCGATCATCTATGTCAGACATAAAGTCTGAGTCTACATACCCCTGGACCTAGAGTTTACCATGCTGAACCTCTTCAACACGTCCTCTATGTCCATATTCTGTGAGAGATCTAGCATCCTCATCGATCATCCTCATTGGTCTATCCCTATAGACCTTAATTCCTAAAATGAGGGATGCCTTACCAAGGTCTTTCATAGAAAATTCTTTAGATAACCAAACTTTGATTGATGTCAGCATGAAAATATCATTTCCAATCAGGAGGATGTAATCCACATACAATACAAGGAAGACAACAACACTCTCACTGATCCTTTTAAAAATATATGGTTGTTGACCCTGTGATTGATTCAAATGATTGTCAAACTTTGAGTATATTATGTATCTAATCATATATTTCAAGAATATATGTAAGATTTTTCAAGTATCCAAAATGAAGAATTTATTTCAAGGATAAATCCTCTTAAAATGTCATGCCAAAATATTTAAAAGAATAAATTCACAAACATTTGAATGGCTTGGTATGAAGAAAGTAAGATTAAAAGAAGACAAAATAAAATTAAAGAAAGCAATTACATTTTAGAAAAGTTTGGGACTAAGAAACTCAAGTTTTGAAGGTCAAATATTGAAAAAAATAAAGTCAGAAATTTTGAAGACTTCTCCTAAAAATTCATAGACTTCTCCAAAAAATTTAAAGACTTCTGCTAAAAATTTGAAAACTTCTTTAAGCTGTTTGGCACGCCCACACATTGCCCTAGCACAGGTTTGAGACATCTCAAAAATAGCTTGAGATCTCTTCATTTTAGAAAATAAAAATCTCATTTTTATGTTTTGAGATTGAGACGTCTCAAAAATTCTCGAGAGCTCTTGCTATGAAATCGAGACTTCTCTAAATGCACGATAGCTTTCAACAGAATTCTTTTGCAACCCTTCCAACGGCTTTTTCTCCACTCCAACGACTATTTCAGAGCTTTTAATGGCTAGAACTCTCTCTCCAACCATCTTCAAAGATATTTAAAGGTAGAGAATCAATTAAAAAATAAGATTAAGAGATTTAAAGAGAGAATCTTTTAGTTTTGATAAGAAACATTGAATATCTAAAGAAAAGAAAAAAGAGAGAAAAGTTGTGCATAGATTTCAGTGAGCCTTCAAAGCAATCTTCTCCAACATCTTTCACATTGTCTCAAGTACAAATTAAAGAAAAGCCAAGCTTCAATCAAGCACATACTTATGTAGAAAGAAAATTTGGATAAAATTTTACAAGAACCCAATTCACCTTCCCTCTTGGGTTGCTACCTCTGGGAAATAATGGTTCTTCTTTATATTCGATAAAATCAAATGATTTGATTACATCATTGAATTGAGCTTTCTAACTCTGAGACACTTGTTTAAGTCCATAAATGGATCTTTACAGCTTGCAGACCTTTATGATCACCATCACTGGATGTGAAACCAAGTGGTTGTTCTATATAGATATATTCCTCAAGATATCCATTTAGGAATATTGTTTTCACATCCATCTACCATATTTCATAATTGAAATATGCTGCAATGGCAAGCAATATGTGGATGGTTTTAAGCATGGCCACTGGCGAGAACGTATTCTGATAGTCAATGCTTTTGCATTGACTACATTCTTTCATCACTAGCCTAGCCTTGAATGTCTCTACATTCCTATCGGCACTTATCTTTCTCTTGAAGATTCATTTATACCTAATAGGTACAATACCTTTAGGTGGATCTTTCAAGGTCAAGATTTGATTGGAGCGCATTAAGTCAATCTCTGACTTCATTGCCTCTAGCCTCTTCTCGGAGTCGATATCTGATATTACCTCATCATAGGTTCTTGAATTATCACCATGAACCCCATTTTTCATAAGAAACATTTTCTCTATATCCTCTACAATAGTACCAAAGTACCATTTAGGAGAATGGGAAACCCTATTTGACCTACAAAAGGGAGGAGGTTGTATTAGGGTTGGCTTAGACTGACTAGGTTTCTCAGGTTTCTTGGCTCGTTGCTCTTTAGAGACTTTCTCTTTGAGCCTAATCAATCTTCCAATGCCACCATCTTGAACAAACTATTTTTCAATAAAATTGGCATGTCGACTCCCAATCACATTATAGTCTTTTGGAAGATAGAAGTAGTACCCTAATGACTCTTTAAGATATCCAATAAATCAAGCTCTAAGGGACTTAGACTCTAGCTTGTCCACCGTCGGACAATCCTAATTCTGAGATGACTCAGACTTGACTTCTTACCATGTCATATCTCATATGGTGTGGTAAGAATGATTTTTGATGGAACTCAATTCAGTAAATCAATAACTATCATGACACATATCTCTTAAGAAACTTAGGAAGGTCCATAAAGCTCATCATGGATCAAACCATATCCAATAGGATCTGATTTTTCCATTTTGAAATCCCATTGAGTTGAGATATTCTAGGTAGAGTCCACTGTAAGACTATACCATTATCTTTGAGATACTCCAAAAATTTTCAACTAAAGTATTCACCTCCTCGATCTAATTGAAGAATGTTAGTAGGCTTTTCAGTTTGCTTTTCTACTTCGTGTCTAAATTTCTTGAATTTTTCAAAGCTTTAGACTTATGTCATATTAGGTACACATATCCATACCGAGATAGATCATCAGTAAAGATAATGAAGTAGACATATTAACTCTAGCTGATATATCAAATGGGCTGCACATATCTATATGTACAAGGGCAAGTAGGTCTATGGCCCTTTCCTCATGTCCTACAAATGCAATCTTGATCATTTTGCCGTGAAGGCATGATTCACAAATTGAATATGATTCGAAAGCCAACAGACCCACTAATCTAGATTTCTCTAATTTGTTAATCCTATCTTGAGCTATATGACCTAGCCTAAGATGACTGTTTTGGTCCTCCTTCCTTCTTGTTCTTTAGGCTAGCTAGGTATGCAGGGCAATTCCACTTCCAATGACCATCAGAGCTGCAGTGGAAATACTTTTCCTTCTCTGCAGTCTTTTTCTTCAGCTTGTCCTTTATTTTTCTTTTATTTTCTACTTCTTCGCAGACTTCTTCTTCTTTGTAAAAGACTTTCTCTCGAAAGAAGTCTACTTCACAGTAAGAATGAGCTCTTTGTGAAGGAAATCCTGATTTCCCTGACCAGGTTCGTTCAGATCTGATCAGATCAAGAGATATATTTCAAAATTTTTTCTCTTAGATCTGTATCAGATCAGGGATGCTTCAGATCTGATTCTTATTTATTTAATAAAAATTAAATGAAAAGGATAAATTAAATCACATTCAATTTACCTGAATAGGGTAATCCTATTACCCTGTTGATGATCCTGTTTGCAGCGGAAGGTTCTGGATCAAGCCACGCAAGCGCCTGGCCTCTACCGGTATCCACTCGGGCTGGATCTGGAGATCCTCTTCTTCTCTATCACACCTCCAAAAATCAGATCTGGATCTGATCTGGAGGATCTTCAAAACTCCTTTTGAAGATCTGCAGTCGTCCTTTCGCAGCAGCGCAGCCTTCTTGCTTTTGATCTCCTTTTCTTGATCTAAATCGCACCAATCCAAATCCAAAACACTTTTGGACGTGGAGAGCAAGGGGAGAAGAGAGTATGGCGTGGAGAAAGGGGAGAGAGGCAGCCTTGGGGCGTGGGAAGATTGCTTCTTGATTATTTTTTCACTTGGGCGCTGGGTCTCTTATATAGACTAAGCGTGATCCAAGTCATCTTCCTCCCAACCAATCACAACCCTTTGTGAAATCAGATCTAAATCTGATTGGTTGAAAAAGAGACCCCTGGATTCCTCCTTAGAGGGCGCCTAAGACCAGTCAAACTGGATTCTTAGTAGAACTCTAATTGGAATCCTAAAGGGAGGTGGAGTCCTTGTCCAACAAGGACTCCTAGGCGCCTCCTACTTGGGCTCACGCCACCCTTGGCGTGCGCCCTTCTCCTTGCCAGGTTCTGGCAGGGGGACAAGCCCCCACCAGCTCTCCAATAGGTGCATGACATGTGGTCAAAAGTCAAAGGGTGAATGGTCAACGTTTGACCAGTCAAAGGTAGACTTTTGACCAAAGTCAAAGAACAAGAAATGGCAGGTGACCAAAAATGGCAGGTAATGTCTTACAAATAAGACAACCTATTCTGACTTGGACAACCTCCAGTCAGACCATAAGAAGACTTCTGTTTGAGCACAAACTCCTTTGGCTCAGACAGGACGACTTATTTATGATAGCAAAAGAAGAACGTTAGGTTCAATCGAGTGCTAGCACGATTTCCTTGAACCTAATTGAATCTCATTCAGATCAATTGAACTAGATCAGTTCAATTGATGATCACCAGATTCAAACCCTTGTTTGTGTGACCCAGTTAGGTTCAGTTCTGTATGGTAATGGGATATGTCATGATCTCTATCATCGACATCATCGAAACTCCTTTCGATGGATCAGAACTCTTCTGATTCGAACAGCTAGAATGATCGATCATCTAAATCATTCTAATTGCTCCCAAAATCCACCAGTGACACCTAGCAGTATATGGTGGCAACCCATCAGAGCTGAATGCGAACCTCTTGGTGCAGCTACCTGTGTGATTCAGTTCTTCTATCTTGAGCCCCGATCAGATTAGGGTTAAGGTGAACTCGTCAAACCCTAGTCTCTGTCATATGATGTAATCATTCGATTCGAGTCCAATGTGAAAATCTAAATAGAAACTCTTTCTATTATTTCACTCTGCCATGGCCATGGGCTTCAGGACTTGATTCTCATGATCATCATAGGGCTACTCCTCTACCACCGAGGTAGATAGATCCCATCTTGATGCAATCCAGTTCCTACAATGAACATGCTATAGCCAACATACACCTCAGGGTTCCATATGGCTAGGAGACCGAGTAATGGTGTAGTCAAACTATAACACCCTCAAGGTGAACTGCCGATGCATCTCAGGTCAAAGAACCAGACACACTACTGCAGCATCGAGTCAGTCATTGACGAGAAGGTAGACTCCCTAATGACTACTCGAGGTGGTCACGCTCAGTGCCCTCGTTCTCTAACGAGTACCTGTACTCTCGCTCCGGTGTCTCCACACCGTAGACTCAAGACTCATCTACTAAAGAGAAGCGATCGTACACCAACCTTCCGGATCAATCACCATCCTCGTGATGATCCTATGGTCGGGAGCTATTTATGAGTTAATAATGATTATTCATGTCTTAAATTTTCAACTCTTGAAAATATGAATTATCATTACCATTAACTCAAAGGATGTATCACAGACACTAAATACACATGTGTGATAGAAAATAACCCATTTCATTAATTATAGTCAAAATTACAATTTTGCCCCTAGAAGTGTATTACAAGTGTCAGCCAATTCTGGCTTCTAGGGCACATATATCTAACAATCTCCCACTTGTCCTAAAGCCAATTGGCTACAAGTCTAAGTCCCATCTTCTCAAGGTGGGCTTCGATCTTCTGCTGGCCCAATGGCTTTGTAAGTGGGTCTGCCACATTATCTGCGGAGTTGACTCTCTTGACCTCAACGTAACCTTTCTCAAGGTAATCGCGGATGAGATGATATCGCCGCTCAATATGCTTGGATTTCTGGTGAGACCTCGGCTCCTTAGCAAGGGCTATGGCGCCATTGTTGTCGCAGTATAGAGGAATGGCATCTGATGGCATTACTCCAATTTCTGCAGCAAACTTCTTGTACCAGAATGCTTCCTTTGCAGCCTCTGATGCAGCTATATATTCTGCTTCCATGGTGGAATCTGCTATCACAGTTTGCTTGGAACTCTTCCAGCTGACAGCTCCACCATTGCACACAAACAGACTTCCAGATGTCGACTTTCGATCATCTATATCGGACATGAAGTCCGAGTCTGTGTATCCCTGGACCTTGGAGTTCTCCATTACCAAAGACCAACATCATATCCTTAGTTCTTCTCAAGTACTTAAGGATACATTTCACAGAAGTCCAGTGTTCTTCACCTGGATTTGACTGATATCTGCTTGTGACACTCACAGCATGGGCTATATCAGGTCGTGTACATAGCATGGCATACATGAGGCTCCCTATTGCAGAAGCATAAGGGATCTTGCTCATGCGTTCTATTTCCTCAGGTGTGCTGGGGCACATCTTCTTGGAAAGATGAATACCATGTCTGAAGGGTATTAATCCCCTCTTAGAGTTTTCCATACTAAACCTCTTTAGTACTTCCTCTATGTACATCTTCTGTGAAAGTCCTAGCATCCTATTCGGTCTATCCCTATAGACCTTAATTCCTAGAATAAAGGATGCTTCACCTAGGTCTTTCATGGAGAATTCCTTAGACAACCACATCTTGACTGATGTCAACATGGGAATATCATTCCCAATAAGGAGGATGTCATCCACGTACAATACGAGGAAGACAACAGCGCTCCCACTGACCCTTTTGAAAACACATGGTTCCTCTTCATTTTTGATGAAACCAAACTTTTTGATCACATCATTGAAACGAGTGTTCCAGCTCCGAGATGCTTGCTTAAGTCCATATATGGACCTTTGCAGCTTGCAAACCTTGTGATCAGTATCACTGGATGTGAAACCTAGCGGCTGTTCCATATAGATATCTTCCTCAAGATATCCATTTAAGGAATGCCGTTTTCACGTCCATTTGCCATATTTCATAATCGAAATAGGCTGCAACAGCAAGCAATGTGCGGATGGATTTTAGCATAGCTACTGGGGAAAAGGTATCCTGATAGTCAATGCCTTCACGTTGACTATAACCTTTTGCCACTAGTCTAGCCTTGAATGTCTCCACATTCCCATCTGCACCAATCTTTCTCTTGAAGATCCATTTACACCCAATAGGTACTATACCTTCTGGTGGATCTACCAAGGTCCAGACTTGGTTTGAGTGCATCGAGTCAATTCTCTGACTTCATTGCCTCTAAGCCATTTCTCGGAGTCGATATCTGATATCGCCTCGTTGTAGGTTTTGGGATCATCACCATGAGCACCATTACCTATGAGGAACATTTTCCTCTACATCCTCTGAAATAATACCTAAGTATCTTTCAGGGGGACGGGAAACTCTTTCCGATCTACGAGGTGGAGGAGGTAGTGTTCTTATTGGCTCAACCTGATTTGGTTCCACTTGGTCCTTAGCTCTTTCTGCTTGTGAGACTTTCTCATCAAGCTTAATCTGCTTTCCAATGCCACTATCTTGAATAAACTATTTTTCAAGAAAGATGGCATGTCGACTCACAATCACATTGTGGTCTTCTGGAATGTAGAAATAGTATCCTAATGACTCTTTAGGATATCCTATGAATCGAGCTCTAAAGGACCTAAACTCTAACTTGTCCGCTTGTTGTCTTTTGACATGAGCCGGACAACCCCAAATTCTGAGATGACTCAGACTTGGTTTCTTACCGTGCCATATCTCATACGGTGTGGTAGGAACGGTTTTAGAGGGAACCCTATTCAGTAAGATAGATTGAAGTTAATAATGAATGTCCCCAAAGAAAATCTGGGAGGTCTGTGAAGCTCATCATGGATCGAACCATATCCAATAGAGTCCGATTTCTCCGTTCTGAAACCCCGTTGAGTTGAGGTGTTCCTGGTGGAGTCCATTGAGAGACTATGCCATTTTCCTTAAGATAGTCTAGGAATTCCCGGCTAAGGTATTCACCTCCTCGATCTGATCGAAGAACCTTAATGGGTTTTCCAGTTTGTTTTTCTACTTCATGTCTAAATTCTTTGAACTTTTCAAAAGCTTCAGACTTGTGTCTCATAAGATACACATACCCATACCTAGACAGATCATCGGTAAAGGTAATGAAGTAGACAAAATTGCCTCTAGCCGGCACATCAAATGGGCCGCACACATCAGTATGTACTAGGGCAAGGAGATCTGTGGCCCTCTCCCCATGTCCAACAAAAGGGAGTTTAGTCATTTTGCCTTGAAGACAAGATTCACAAGTTGGATATGACTCGGAAGTCAATGGACTCAATAGCCCATTTTTCTCCTCCTATCTTCTGCTATATGACCTAATCTCAGGTGCCATAGATATCTGTCGTTTGGACTATCCCTAGGTCGTTTGGCATTCACGTTTTGCTCGATAGTTAGAACAGGTACATCAATATAGCTGATAAAGACCATTAATAAGGAAACCATTTGCAATTTTATTTCTTTCATAAAGAATGTTACAATGGTCCTTAAAGAAGGTGATCACATAACCTTCTTGTGCTAAGCATGAAACAGAAATCAAATTCCTGCTAGCTGCAGGCACATAATAACAGTCTTTCAAAACTAAGTCTAAACCAGATGGTAATCGCAGAGGGTATTTCCCACGGCTACTGCAGCAACTCTTGCTCCATTACCGATGCGTAGGATCATGTCTCCATCCCTCAGCCTCCTGCTATCCTCAAGACCCTGCATAGAAGTGCGCAGATGAGCACTAGAACCAGAGTCAAGCACCCAACTGGATGCAGAAGAAACCGTAAGGTTAGACTCAATAACGAGCATACCTCCAGAAGGACCTTCCTTCTTGTTCTTTAGGGTGGCCAGGTAAGTAGGGCAGTTCCGCTTCCAATGGCCGTCGCTGTTGCAATGGAAACACTTTCCTTTGCCATCGACCTTCTTCTTCGGTTCTGCCTTCTTCTTCTTTGATCCTTCTACCTTTTGCTTTTTCACAGACTTCTTTTTCTTTCCATAAGACTTTCTTTTGGAAGAAGTCCGTTCCATAGCAAGAACTGAGCCTTTAGAACCTTTCATAGAAAGCTCAGCGGTAACCAGCATATTCATCAACTCGGCCAAGGAATTTCTGAAGTTTATGCATGTGGTAATTCATGATGAATTGCCCATATGCATCAGTCAAGGATTGCAGAATAATATCATTCTGCAAGTCCAAGTCCAACTTCACACCGAGCTTCTCAAGCTCTTCCATGTCCTTGATCATTGTCAGACAGTGATCTTGGACTGACTGCCCATCACGCATCTTAGCCTTAAAAAGTCGTTTCGTGACTTGATATTTGGCTGCGCGACTCTGTTCACCAAACATCTCCTGCAGGTGAGCCAACATTTGGCGAGCAGTCCCGATATCTTCATGTTGGCGCTGGAGCTCATCAGACATCGAGCCCAACATGTAGTATCTGGCCTTATTGTCTTCGTCAATCCATTTTTCCAGAGACGCTCTCTGTTCAGTGGATGGACGAGCTGGTAAGGTGGGAGGGTCCTGGTCCAAAACATGTGTTAACTTCTCTGAACCCAAAACAATTTTGTAGTTCCTGAGCCAATCTTTATAATTGGGTCCAGTCAGTCTATGTGTGTCTAGGATACGTGCCAGTGGGTTGGACGCAGACATTTTCCTGTAGAGAGTCAAAGATTCTAGTTAGATACTGTAATTTTGACTTGACCAATTTGTTTAGGGATTTTATTTTTAAACAAATTAGCTCCCACTATTTTCTCGGATCCCTACACTCCCTCTGTAGAGATGCGAAAATCTCCGCGATTGATGATTTCTAGTGGGTGGTGCGGTCTCACCAACTGACTCATCACCTCACCTAACAGTTATTGGTGATGGGTTAGCCAATGAGTGAACAACTCTTGTTCAATGATTCTCTAATCATGGTGCACCCAAACTTGGTCTCTAATTCATGAATCTCACCGTATCCGGAATATTGATCCACTCCTTAGTTAAGTCAGACCCACCATTTGCATAGACTGGGTTCCTAATTGGGTCTCTCACCGTATCCGGAATATTGAGCCCAACTCATCCTCCAGCCCATAGCATCCAATGCCTAATAGACATGGTTGCGTCTTCCCGGTGCAACTGAGCCACTGTATCCAGCCGAGAACAATCAACCCCGGGAAGGGCCCGCACATCTACAATGGTGGAAGACCTCGGACTTAATCTTTTCTTAGGGAGAATTGATTCAGGTCTCATTAAACTAGACTTGGCTTAGTCATAACAATTATGACTAACCTAGTGGCATGGGTCAGCTCGGATTATTGACCACCTCAGATCAGAACTGTGTCAACAGATATGGCCAGGTAAGTGAGACCGGTGGAAGGAATATGCCATTAACTCGCACAAGAACGCATTCAGGTCGAGTAGCTTCCAATTAAAAACCAGTCGGTCGTCTGTGCCAAACTTACCTTAGACACCAAATTGTTGAGTCAGAACCAATTGGGTTAGCCTACAATCCAGACTCTAACCTCTGAGCCTAATTAGGTCTTGCTTGATCGTGACTCGATCTTGACCCAGACTTAATCCTATTAGGCTGGTCAATTTAAGCATTGTTGATCCCATCTAACCAACTCTTGATTCGGTTTGATCAACCGCTTAGACCTAATTGAGCTACCCAAGCCCGAACCCAGTATTATGAATATGTCTTAGATCTGAAATTCTCAATTTTAGACCTAATTAATATTCCATAAACTTAATTCTTAATTAAGTAGGGTTCATAAACAAAATATGCACAATAAATCCTAGGGTTTCAGGATCTAGGGTTTTGCAGAAAGTAAGTTTTTGGGTTTCTGATTAAGGACGAACACGCAGCACCCCTACACATCATAAGAACACCCCATCGAATGGGAAGAGAGGGCCTTTAAACCCTTCTTCGTTCTTATGACCGGACGGCCAAGAGGAACGCCTTAATCAGGAACATTCAATAAACATTCAATACTACAAAACAGTTATAGATCTATATCATATATCTCATATACAAATTTAGATCTAACCATGGCATATTTTGCATACATCTCATGTATCATAATCATGCATGTTTTCAGATCTAAATTATCACATAATAAT
>QRFJ01001710.1:0-100625 GCA_006176705.1 Cocos nucifera
AATGGCAGGTATTGTCTTACAAAATAAGACAACCCTTTTCTAACATAGACAGGCTCCAGTCAGATCAGGTGAAGACCTCTGAATGAGCACAAACTTCTTTAGCTCAGTCAGGATAACTATTTATGATTGTAAAAGAAGAATGTTAAGCTCAATCGTGTGCTAGCACGATTTTCTTGAATCTGATTGGATCTAATCCAAATCAATCAAACTAAATTAGTCTAATTGATGACATCTAAATCCAAACCCTTATTTGTGTTATCTAGTTAGGTTTAGTTCAATATGGTAATGGGATATGTCATGATTTCCATCATCGACATCATCGAAATATCTTTCGATGGACCAGAACTCTTCTGATTTATCCAATTAGAATTGCCGATCATCAAGATCATTCTAATTGATTCCAAAATCTATTAGTGATACTTAGCAGTATATTGTGACAACACATTAGAACCAAATACAAATTTTCTCAGTATAGCTACCTATGTGATTTGGTTCTTCTATCATGAGCTTCGATAGGATCAAGGTCAAGATAAACTCGTCAGACCTAACACCCATCATATGAATAAATCATTCAATTCAAGTCCAATGTAAAACCCTAATAGAAACTTCTTTCTATTAATTCACTTTACCATGGCCATGGGTTTAAGGACTCGATCTCATGATCATCATAGGGCTACTCATCTACCGAGGTTAATAGATCTCCTATTGGTGCAATCCAATTTCTATAATGAATATGCTATAACTAATATATATTTTAGGATTCAGAATGGCTAGAAGACCGAGTTATAGTATAGTCAAACTATCATACACTTAAGATAAATTATCTATGTACCTTAGATCAAAGAATCAAACACACAACTACAGCATTGAGCTAGTCATCGATGAGAAGGTAGACTCTCTTATGACTACTCGAGGCGGTCATTTTCAATGCCCTTATTCTTAACAAGTACCTATACTCTGCTTTGATGTCTCTACACCATAAACTCAAGACTCATCTACCTTAAGAAAGCAATCATATAACGATCTTTTAGATCGATCACCATCCTCGTAATGATCTTATGATTGGAAATAGTTTATGAGTTAATTATGATAACATATGCCTTAAATTCTCAATTCTTGAAAATATATGTTATCATGCCTATTAACTCAAAGGATGTAATACAGATACTTTAAATACACAATATGATAGAAAATGATTCTTTTATTAATTTTAAATCAAAATTATAAAAATACCTCTAGAAAGTATTTTATAAAGTATTGGCCAATCTAGCTTCTAAGGCACTTATCTAATAGCCTTCTCATATCACAATGCAACCGCACGATTGTCTGGCCTCTACGATCAGTCCACATGGAGCTCCTAGTTTCAACCAGCTCCATCGAAGTGCTAGCTTCTCACCGAAGCCTTCGACAGTTGATCTTCGTCAATCCAATCGATAATCTTCTCCTAAACTCACACTCCAAAAGATTATAGGATGCTATATGGAGAATGATGAGGTGGTGGTGAAAATTTGGTGGTGATCGAGCAATCTCAGTGCTCAAACTCACCATCCAAATCCTAGATCAAAACCCTAGGGCTACCCACTCTCGAAAACCTGAAATCCAGACTCTCTAAATTTTTCTAACAATCAAAACTTACACCCAGATGACCCTCACACCCCTTTCTCTATTTTTCGTGAACACCTTTTTTATAAATAAAATTCACATGCAATTTCAAACTATTTGAAATTGCATGAGAACACTAAGGAAGGAAAAATAATGCAGACACTCTACATTTTGAATTTCTCATGCCTAGGATGTAGTGCCTCTAGTTTTCTCTCTTTAAGAAATCCTTCATGCACTATCTCAAATTCCTCATGCACATCCCAAAAAAATCATACCATTTTGTTGGTGTTGATTCGATGGGAAATGTGCATGGAGTGGATAAGATGAAGGAGGTTAGATAGTTTTAGCCACTTACTTGAATTCAAAATTCAAGCACAACCCTATCCTCATCCAATGCCATCCTAAAGTGATTAACACGTAGAAGGATTCTCCTTCTACATGCCCACACTGAGAAATGCATAAAAAAATATGTGACAAAATTCAAGGGGCGGGAATGTGTTACCCAGAGGTAGCAACCCAAGAAGGGGATGAATTGGGTTCTGATAAGTATAATAAATTCATCAATAAAAATATTAATTTATCAATTAATTGATATTAATTTTTAAGAATTAATAATTAATTTATATATAATTTTTGAAAAATTCATATTTTTATTAATTAAAAAATTAATTTAAAAATAATAAAAATTAATAAAAATTAAAAAATAAAATTTTATTATCAGTAGAAAGAGATCATTTTTTTTATCACAACAAAATAAATTTCAAGTAAAACGGAGCTAAAATGAAAAAGATATGAATTTTGAAAGATATAAAATAAATAAAAATTAAATAAAAAAAAAAGAAAACAGCTCAGTCGGCTCCATAAGCCGAGCCACCAAGCCAAGCCAAGCCATCAAGCTGACTCAGCCGTTGAAGCCATCAGCCGGTCCACGATCTAGGCGTGGACTGCCAGCTCAGCAAATTTCGGCGAATCAGAGATTGCCACGTGGTGGACCTAGACCCCTTAAGGGTCTACAGAAATTTATCGCGACTCACAAGGGTAATTCAGTCTTTTTCGTTCGACAACAGCGGTGCTGATTGGTTGCGGTGTGCGGTGCAGCCGGTCCACACGGTCCATGGGAATAGTTATTGCGCGATCGGATGGATGTGGTTGTTTGCGGTCAGGATCGGACGGCTGTGGTTGCTTCCAAATTTTATTCAGATACAAACATCACGCGGATCACCATCGGATGGCAGCGCTCGATCCAGATGATGATCCGACGGTCTAGAATGCTGCCGACGGTGATCAAGACTCCCGAAGCATGATTTGCGGCCAGATTTCCTTGATCAAGCGCGATCCAACGGCCAGAATTTAATCCGACCCGATCTGAGCTTATCTGCATCCGATTTTGATGATTTTTGGACCGTTGGATTCCTGTTGAATGGCTAGATTTTATCAGATTTAGCAGAGTCATATTAGAGCTATTTTGATTCAAATTTTATCCAAATTTCTTTATATTTTTATAATTATAAAGGCTATTAGTCCCATATTGCCTTTAGAAAAAATATCCAGCCCTCCTAGCTCTATAAAAAGGACCCCAGGCCATCAAAAATTGATATCTCCAATCAAGGTGAAGCTTTGGTACAGGGTGAAGCCAGGCTATGGGTTAAAGGCTGCTTCGAAGCAATGGGTGCCGAGAAGAAGAGCCAAGCTTCTACACCATCTTTCTGCCAATGCCGATCCAAGATCAGAGATCAGGCTATTTTATTCTTTTTAAATTTTATGTATTTAAATTCTAAAATTTTAATTAATAAAAATTTTATTTTTGCATTTTAATTTCTTGCATTTAATTTTTATTGTAATTTAATTTTTGCACTTTAATTATTATTTTTTGCAAGTAGATGCTAAGATCTAATTAGTAGATCTTAGTACCAAGTTTAAATCTCTGCATCTTTTAATTTTCGCTTTTTATTTTCTGACTTCACTTTTGATCTTGAAATTCTTCTTTTTTATCTTTTTCTTTTATAAAATCAAAGATTTCAAATCTAAAAATACTACCTTCCCTGTGGATTCGACCCGACTCACTACTATTTACGTATTTTCAATAATTTTAAGAAGTCGGATTAAACTGATAAACACGGTGTCTTAACGACAACATCGCGTCCCTATCAAGTTTTTGGCGCCGTTGCCGGGGAAGGCACGGATATTAAATTTTTAAAATTTTTATAATTTTTATTTTTCTCTCCCCCCAACTTAATCGACATTGTCCTCAATGGAGAAGAAGAAAAAATAAAGGATGTAATAAAAAAAACATGGAAGAATATACCTAACTCAGTATATTTTTTTTTTTTGGTCCAGCACATGCCTTTACAAATTTGAGCTCTCCCTCCAACTTATTCAAATTATCCTAAAAAAAAATAAACTAAAAAGATAAATTAGATAAAAACTAAATATTGGGTTGCCTCCCAACAAGCGCTAAGTTTACCGTCTTCAGCCAGACACAATGTAGCTCACTATCCTGTGTCGAATATTGGATTGACAAATTCCAATGATTTTGGATTGCCAATCTCAGAAAGTTGATATTGATTTTTAATCCCATTATTGATATATTCACTGTTAATTTTTGGGATATATTTTATGATTCCATTCTCAGACCCATGTTTATTAAGAATTACTCCTATTTGTTCTTCTAAAATGCTCATGAATGGAGTTTTAGGAGTTAAGTTTGATTCAATGGGTGCTGGAATGGTGACTAAAGGCGGTTTTAATTCTGGAGGTAAATTAATGTGATCCTGCTTAAACAACTCCATTGATATTTCATTACATGCCTTTTGATTTTTATAAGAAGAACCAGCTTCTAGGGTTGAAGGGAATAGGACATTAGGTTTATAAGTCTCGGGTAAATCATCTATTCTCTTTTCCCTTATTTCTATCTCATTTAAACTGGAACTAGCATCAGTACTAATTCCTGGCTTGGGTTCTTCTATGTGGTTAGTCTCAGTACTAACCAGTTCCTCTAAATTTTCATTTTGGCTAGCATCAGTACTAGCCTCTCTCACCTGGTCTTGGTATGGGTCCATAAGAATCCTATAGCTTTTAAGTTCAGGAATTACTTTGGTATTCTCAAATTGGAGATTCTTAGATGAAACATTAGATTGATAATTTAATCCAGGTGGTTGGTAGGTCATTAGGTGGGTTATTTGAAATTGGTAGGTTCGGTAGTTGATCTAGTTCTCTCCTCATGTTAGACTCAACTAATTATCCTATTTGAGCTTCTAGTCTGGCGATAGATTGCTGTTGAGTTAGAATTAATTGTTGAAGTTGGTTAAATCTATCATCAGCTAGATTGGTCTGTTGAGGAGGTGGGTATGAAGGCTGATTATAATATGATGGCTGGTTAAACTGACTAGGCTGACCATTATTATAGGCATAATTTTGATAATTTTGCTCAAGTGAAATTTGGGTCTGAGCCTGAGTCTGTTGGGATGTCCAAGAAAAATTAAAGTTACTCCAATCTGAATTATATGAATTTGAAAATGGGTCATTAATCAATTTGGAGTATCCTTGAGTAGCTTGAACTTGTTCTTGGATAAAATATGGAAACTGTGCAGTCATAGGATATTCACTTACATGATGGGTTGGACTAGCACAGATTGAATAATTCTCTCCTGATAATTAGAAGATTGTTGTGCAGGAGATTGTTGACCTAGGGTTAGGAGTTGATCTATTTTCTGATCAAGAAGGTCAACTTTATCTAATTTTTGGACTATTAGATTTATATTAGCCATTTGATTATTATGTTTAATGTGAATCAACCATTCAATTAAGTTCAACTAAATCAGAAAAAGCGATTTCCTACCATGCATGTATTAGTGTAACCCTAATGTATGGTTTAAAAATTTTTAGAATATTTTTTTTTATTTATTATTATTATTATTATTTTATTATATTAAAAATTAATTTTTTTTAATTATTTTTATTTGTTAATTTTAATTTAATTTAATTTAATTTAATTATTAATTTTTAGTTAGTTTAATTTTTATTTTATTTTATTTTTAGAGGAGAAAGGAGAAGAAAGAAAAAAGAGTTCTAAAGAAGAGGTCCTAAGGAGTCCTAGAACTAAGAAGAAAGAGAAGAATTCGGTTTAATTAGATCTAATGTTGGTTAGCAATCAAGTTGGTCAATCAATCCTGACTAAGGGTTATCCTAGATCTAGACAGCTCCTAACTGCCAAGGTCACCTTCAAGCCCTCCAAGTGTAGGATTAGCCAATCAACTAGCCAGGTAAGTGTAAGGTCGGTGGGAGTCCCCCCGTTGCTTGCCTTAGACACCAATTGTGCTTGGCCAGGTAAGCGAACGGAACCAATTAGAAACCACCTTCCTTCGGGCCCAATCGTCCCTGAACCACTTTCCTAGACACCAGTCAAATTGACTTATCCTAACCCGGTTCAACTCTTAGGATTCCTTATCCTATTGAGCTCGAGTTCCTAGGGTTGATGTCTAATTGATTTTAAAATTAAAGGCTTAGGTCAATGCAGGATGCTGGTTGGTTGTTTGTGGGCTAAGGAAGGGTGATCAAATCCCCACCTTATCTTGTTTAATTGGGTTGTGCCCTTAATTTGATTTAATATGAATATGCACGAAAAAAAAAAATTCAATCAAAGGGTTTTATGCAATTTAAACTAGATGCATGCAACTAATTGAATTCTGAAAGGCTTACCTTGCCTCCAGCAATCACCAAAAAAAAATAAAAATAAAATAAAAATAAAACTAATATGATGCATGCTCTAAACAGTTAGGATTTCTAATCTTATCATGAGGCTTTTAATTAGGTTTAAATGAATATTTTTTTAAATTAATTTAAAAATAAAATAAATAAATAAATAAAATAAAAAGAAAAGAGAACTAGGGTTAGGATTGATCTCACCAGGCAAAACTTCTGATTCTTTTTATTCTTTTTTTTCTTTTCCTGCAAAATAATAAAAAAAAAATTAGTAAGAAAATAAAAATTTTATTTATAATTTATTTATAGAAAAATCAAAGAGATCAAAAATTTAATATCATCTATTGCCTTCCCCGGCAACGGCGCCAAAAACATGATAGGGATGCGATGCTGTCGTTAAGACACCGTGTTTATCAGTTTAATCCGACTTCTTAAAATCATTAAAAATGCGTAGATAGTAGTGAGTCGGGTCGAATCCACAGGGAAGGTAGTGTTTTTAGATTTGAAATCTTTGATTTTTAAAAAGAAAAAAAAAAAAAGAAGAGTTTTGAGGATCAAAAGTGAAGTCGGAAAATAAAAAGCGAAAATTAAAAGGTGCAGAATTTAAACTTGGTACTAAGATCTACTAGTTAGATCTTAGCATCTACTTGCAAAGCAAAAATAATAATTAAAGTGCAGAAATTAAATTATAATAAAAATTAAAAAGCAAGAAATTAAAATGCAAAAATAAAATTTTTATTAATTAAAATTTTAGAATTTAAATACATAAAATTTAAAAAGAAAAGATAAAATAAAATAGCCTGATCTCTGATCTTGGATCGGCATTGGCAGAAAGATGGTGTAGAAGCTCGGCTCTTCTTCTCGGCACCCGTTGCTTCGAAGCAGCCTTTAACCCATAGCCTGGCTTCGCCCTGTACCAAAGCTTCACCTTGATCGGAGATATTGAATTTTTGATGGCCTGGGGTCCTTTTTATAGAGCTAGGAGGGCTGGATATTTTTTCTAAAGGCAATATGGGACTAATAGCCTTTGTAATCATAAAAATACAAAGAAATTTGGATAAAATTTGAATCAAAATAGCTCTGATATGACTCTGATAAATCTGATAAAATCCAGCCGTTCAACAGGAATCCAACGGTCCAAAAATCATCAAAATCGGATGCAGATAAGCTCAGATCGGGTCGGATTAAATTCTGGCCGTTGGATCGCGCTTGATCGAGGAAATCTGGCCGCAAATCGCGCTTCGGGAGTCTTGATCACCGCCGGCAGCATTCTGGACCGTCGGATCATCGCCTGGATCGAGCGCTGCCGTCCGATGGTGATCCGCGTGATGTTTGTATCTGAATAAAATTCGGAAGCAACCACAGCCGTCCGATCCTGACCGCAAACAACCACATCCGTCCGATCGCGCAATAACTGTTCCCATGGACCGCGTGGACCGGCCGCACCGCACACCGCAACCAATCAGCGCCGCTGTTGTCGGACGAAAAGACTAAATTACCCTTGTGAGCCGCGATAAATTTCTGTAGACCCTTAAGGGGTCTAGGTCCACCACGTGGCAATCTCTGATTCGCCGGAATTTGCTGAGCTGGCGGTCCACGCCTAGATCGTGGACCGGCTGATGGCTTCAACGGCTGAGTCGGCTTGATGGCTCGGCTTGGCTTGGTGGCTCGGCTTGCGGAGCCGGCTGAGCCGTTTTCTTTTTTTTATTTAATTTTTATTTATTTTATATTTTTAAAAAAAATTCATATCTTTTCCATTTTAGCTTCGTTTTACTTGAAATTTATTTCGTTGTGATCAAAAAAATGAGCTCTTTCTATTGATAATAAAATTTTATTTTTTAATTTTTATTATTTTTTATTATTTTTTAATTAATTTTTTAATTAATAAAAATATGAATTTTTTAAAAATTATATATAAATTGATTATTAATTTTTAAAAATTAATATCAATTAATTGAATAAATTAATACTTTTATTGATGAATTTATTATACTTATCACACCCCCCAACTTAAGCTTTGCTCGTCCTCGAGTAAAGAAAGAATTTAGTTTTAAATACCTTTTAACTTTAGAGTTTCGAATTTTACCTAAGCAATTTTCAAAATGGCCATTGATATTCAGTAGAGCTTAAATGAGATATATCATTGGGGTATTAATACTTATCAATAGAAAAATTAAGTAAAGAACATTAAATTTTTCAGAACTTTTTCTAAATTATTCCACTTTTATCTCTGATTTGTCTAAACTTTCATATAGGCAGGTGTATTGCTACTTCCATCCTTCATTTATTAATTTTTATTTTTACATTGCCCACTTTTTGACGCGAAATATCATTGCTTACTTAGGCAACGGGACCCGGTTACTCGGTGGGAAACCAATGTTTCTTTTTCTTTTTTTTTTTTTTTTTTTTTTTTTTTAATGTTGTACCACTATTGAGTGTCTTAACTCCTTAAGCTTTCTATTTGATCCATGTAGCGAGTCTTGGGCCAATGACTCCCAAACCAGTTGGCTTTAGGGCACTAGGTATAGAATACCCCTCGGGCTTACTAGCTCGAATCAAATAGGCTACGAGTTAAGACTAGCTTTACAACGAGCTTCTTTGTCCTTCCCACCTTTTGACGTGAAACTCAATGCTTGCTTAGGCAAAGAGGCCCGGTTACTCAGTGAGAAGTACTTGAAAACTATTTTATTAAAATAAATTTTTATATGAAGAAACGTATAGTTACCCTACACAAGCCTATAAAAAGTAGACTTTTCTTTGATGCTAGTAAAAATAATTAGAAATGCTCCAAGGGAAAAATTTTTTATGTTCTGGACTTAACTCTTTATTGAATTTTCTTAATACTTGATTCCTCAATATCTCACAGATTCTCTGATTTGTGTATCAATTTTCTTTTAAAAATGCTTAGTTTTAATTCGATTCTTAAGCATAATCAGGTATCTAAATACTAAATACTAACTTTTTCGAGGACTTAAAATTTTAAAATTTTTATTTTTCTCTTGTGATAAGTATAATAAATTCATCAATAAAAGTATTAATTTATTAATTAATTAATATTAATTTTTAAAAATTAATAATCAATTTATATATAATTTTTGAAAAATTCATATTTTTATTAATTAAAAAATTAATTTAAAAATAATAAAAAATAATAAAAATTAAAAAATAAAATTTTATTATTAATAGAAAGAGCTCATTTTTTTGATCACAATGAAATAAATTTTAAGTAAAACGGAGCTAAAATGAAAAAGATATGAATTTTTAAAAATATAAAATAAATAAAAATTAAATAAAAAAAGAAAACGGCTCAGCCGACTCCGCAAGCCGAGCCACCAAGCCAAGTCGAGCCATCAAGCCGACTCAACCGTTGAAGCCATCAGCCGATCCACGATCTAGGCGTGGACCGCCAGCTCAGCAAATTCCGGCGAATCAGAGATTGCCACGTGGTGGACCTAGACCCCTTAAGGGTCTATAGAAATTTATCGCGGCTCACAAGGATAATTCAGTCTTTATCGTTCGACAACAGCGGCGCTGATTGGTTGCGGTGTGCGGTGCGGCCGGTCCACACGGTCCATGGGAACAGTTATTGCGCGATCGGACGGATGTGGTTGTTTGCGGTCAGGATCGGACGGCTGTGGTTGCTTCCGAATTTTATTCAGATACAAACATCACGCGGATCAGGTTCTTATAAAATTTTAATCAAATTTACTTTCTAAATAAGTATGTGCTTTGATTTTAACTAAAGTGGTGTGATGTAATGTATGTAATATAAGCAGCAGCAATTTTAGGATATACAAATGTTATGAAGAAATTTGAAAGCTAATCTAAGAAAATAATAAAATAAGTAAAGTAAGAATTAAAAATATAATACAAATAAATAAGATTTTATAGTGGTTCGGAGCAACCTACTCCTACGTCCACTCTCCAAGCTTTTCTTAGGATTTTCACTATAATCTACTCTTGATTATAATGTGTTTATTTTTTTAGGCTCACAAACAAACCTAGTTGGTTTTCACAGGAGCACCAACCAAAATCTTACACTAATAGTTTTTCGAGATCACTATTAATCTAGTTGGTTTTTCAGGCTCACCAACCAAAACCTACAATATCCAATTTTGAGCTTGGACAGGCCTAATCCCCAAGTTTTTTTACCTCAAAGAAACTTGAAAAAAAATCAAAAATACAAGTAAAGTTTCAGCACAATATAAAAAATAGAATCTAAGCTCTTGTAAATCCTAAAGAGGAAGTTAATGATGTGCTTGATTGAAGCTTGGTTTTTCTTCAAATTGTGCTTGAGAGGATGTAGAAGATGTTAGAGAAGATTGCTTTGAAGGCTCACAGAAATCTGTGCACAACTTTTCTCTTTTTTCTCTTTTTTTTGGATATTCAATATTCCTCATCGAAAATAAAAGAATCTCTTTTTAAATCTCTTAATTCTTGCTTTCCAATTGATTCTCCATCTTTAAATACCTTTAGAGATGGTTGGAGTGAGAGTTCTAGCTATTTGGAGCATTGAAGTAGCTATTGGGATCGAAAAATAGCCATTGCAAAACTATCCATTGAAGGCTGTCCGCGCAAAATGAGACCTCAATTTTTCATGAGATCTCTTGTCAGATTTTGAGACCTTTCAGTTCTGAATCGAGATGTCTCATCAAAATCGTAAGACTTCTCAAGAATCCTACAAGACCTCTTACTCTCAGAGCATAGAAATTAAATTTGTCTTTTGAGATCGAGACATTTCGAGTTCAACTTGAGACCTCTCAAAATCGTGTCAAAACTGCATTTGGACATCCAGTCCACTTGAGAGCTCTCAAAAAATTCTGAGATGTCTCGAAAATTGCTCCAAGGCTATTTTAAGAGATTTTTACTTTCAATCAAGAAGATTTGATTTTTATTTAAATTTTACTTTATGTCTTTCTTGTTTTGGTCAAAGAGCTTCATTTCTTCTGATCTTTGGAAGCTTAAGAAAAATCTTTTTTTAAAGATCTTGACTTGATGAATTTTTGTAGATCTTTTCCTGAAATGATTCTTCAATTTAAATATCTAAAAAGACCTACATCCACTCATGAAATACATGGTTAAATACTCAAATGTTCAAAGTTTGGCAATCATCAAAATCAATCATGGGATCAACAATCTCCCCCTTTTTGATGATGGCAAAAATTTTAAGTATATGCATAAAAGTAAAATTTAATATATTTTAATAAATTGACTAGTATAAATCATGAAGTAATGATATACATAATTATAAATACACACTTCATAAAAGCTAATACCAAAACTCTTTTAACTTAAATTTAAATTTTTCAAGCAATATCATGAAATGTATAGGCTTAAGCACATTTAAATAGTATATACTCACATAGCATATACTCAATAAATCTTCTCTCCCTTTTTGACAACATCAAAAAGCTTATGAAAAAAAACAAACAAAATCATCAAAATCATCTTCAAAGCTTTAAATTGAGAGATATATCAAATTTATGAAGTCAAATCAAAGAAATCATCTCTCCTTTTAAAATAAGATAACTTTTCTTCAAAAACTTAGCTTGAGTTCAAATAATAAAAGCTCTCCTCCTTTGTAAATGAATATGATCTTTTTTAATCTGATTTTCAGATATGCACTTTTAAGCTTTAAGAAGAATAGAGTTTTTCAAAGAATTTAATCATGAAATCAAGCATAGCATATACTTAATATTCAATCTTTTTTTTCTTAAAAAATTTCAGTCAATTGAGTTCAAGAGAGGTATGTATCGAGAATATATCGAGTAAAGTAGAATAAGCAGTATCAAAAAAATAAATAGTCATATTTTTAAATTTATTACTTTGAGTAAAAAAATTTTTAAAATAAATAATTCATAATAATTTTGTAATGCACGTCAAAAATTTAGGATCAAATTTAAATTTTTAAATGAGTTTCAAAATTTAGTTTAAAAATTTATTTCTTAGAGTAAAAAAATATTTTTAAATTTAATTTAACTCTAATCATTAGCCAAAAATGATCATGCAAATCAAGTTTAAAGTTTGGCGCATGAAAAGTTCAGTATTATATTTATCAATGAGCTTCAAAATTATAAGAATGTATCAAAATCAATTTGTTTGGAGTAAGAATATATCTCAAACTTCTTTTCACTCTAAATAATTTTTAAAAATGATTTGACAATCAAATCAAAAGCATATAGATCAAATGGAATCATCATATTAAGGCTCAAAAGTATAATGAAATCAATATTCATTTATCTTAATATAAGCTAATTAGAATTTTTAATCAAAGCTAGATAATATCACTCTCCTTATTTTTCATAATTAATGCTGGATAAATTTATTTTTTAATTTTTCTCTCCATTTTTCTTTCAAATCAAGCAGATTAAATATGAATTTAACTACTAAATTCAGATTTTCTAAATTTAAAAGATATTTTCAATTTCAAAGTTCTTTTCAAATAATTGATCATTTCTTCTTTAATAATTTCTCTTTCTTATTTTAGCAAATAATATTATTTTAAAGTTAAATATAATTTAAAAGTATAAGTATCAATTGAGTAAAATAAGTATTAATTAAATAAAATATTTACTCAATTAAGTTCAGAAAAATGCATGAGATTCTTTGAATTTATCTCAAGAGATATCATATCAAAAGTATATCAATGTAAAATAGATTTGAGATATTATATCCAATTCTTTTGCCAAAAAATAATACAATAAAATGCAAGTTAAGAATGATACCAATGATATCAAGAATGAAAATTTTCTTAGGAAGAAACTTCTTGATACCAATTAAACTAAAATTTAGGCCAAATCATGATTTTCTTAATAGTTCAATACCATTTAAAGATTAATTTACAATTTCAGCTTGATATCAATGAATTTAGTTTTGAATTGATAAAGATAAATTGATTCAAATAAATCAATTTGAGTTGATATTAGTAAATCAGTCAAGATACACCATAAAGAGATTTTAAGTTATTCTTCAAAATATCATCTCTTCCTTTTCTTAAGAAAAATCAAGCAATTCTAGTTTCAAAAAAGATATGAATTTTTGAATTTATCTCAAATGATATTATATCAAATGATATAGCAATGCAAAACTAGATTTGAAACAAAGACATTCTTCTCTTTTTGCCAAAATATAAATCAATCAAATACATGGCAAATAGTAAAATATTTGATACCTATCACTTAAAATTGAAGTCCTCTTTAAAAGTTTAGCTTTAAGAATAAATGATAACTTCTTTGAAACATCTTGTTAGATATTAACTTCAAAAGATTCAAGAAGATCATTTTTTTAAATTTAATTTTCAAAATCAATCAATTAAAATAAAATAAGAATGTTCATCAATAATTTTTTTTTTTAAGACCAAAGAGTCAATCAAATTGATGATTAAGAGAGATATTCAAAAAAATTTAGAGGATCATAAAAAATAATCAATTAGGAGGGTTTCAATAATCAATATAAATAAGATCAAATCAAGAGAAAACTGGATGAAGACTTTATGTGTTCAGTTCAACTAAGGAGTTTCAAATTTTTAGAAAAATTTTAATAATTTAGCATTTTATAGGGAATGCAAAAAAAATAGTTTTTCTTATAGGTTTAGCAATTAAAATATTCACATCCAATTAAGCATTTTTTAAATTAAATTCATCAATTATAAAATTGATATGGGTAGGCTTAAGATATCATGCTAAATTTTAAGATAAAATCATTTCATCCATAGCATGATATATAGAAGAGAGCATGTTGATTTAAAAATCAAAGTATTCAAATCATTTCAAGCATCAAAATCAATCAATCATTCTAATCTCATCGAAACATAGAGAGTATTTCAAGCAAGTAAATATGATATGAAACTACATAAATAGATTGTTAGAATCAATAGAATTAATCAAATAAACATTGATGGTATGATGTGAGAAAAGTTTAGATTTTATCCAAAAGTATCATCCATCCATTTTCATTTTAAGGCATCCATCAAAAAAAATTTCTCTTTTCATTCCATTGGATCCTTGGTGTACCTACAAAATCATTTACTAGATTTTGGTACCCAAGTCATCTTAGGTCCATGGATGTTAGAGCTTATGGATCCTTTTGGAACCCATACTTATTTGACTAAAGTATGGCCAATTTTTTTAATATTACATTCAAAAATTTTATGGCCTATTTTATTACATTTGAAATATGTAATTGAATGATTTTTAGATGAAGCTTTGCTAAACATATTCTTCACAAATTTTTATTTTTTTAATGGATTATACCCAATTTTAGCTTTATTGAAAATAACCATTTGATTATTCAAAATTGTTTGAAGTTTTTCAGATCCAATAGTAAATTTTTCAAGCATGGATTTTAAATTTTTAATCTCTTTTCTTAGTTTTGCATTTTCTTCCAAAAGAGATCTTTCAGATTTCAAAAGTTTTTCTTTTTCTTTAACAAAAAATTTTTCAGATTTTGCAAAATTTTTATTTTTCTTAGTTAAAGTTTTAAATTGTTTCAAGAAATCTTTTTTTTTTCTTTGGCCATATTCTTTATATTTTTCATAATATCTTCTTTTTCACATAAGACTTTATTTTTCTCTTCAGCCAAAGTAAGATTGAATTTTTTAAGCTCTTTATTTTTCAGTCTTAGTTTTTTGTATTCATCCATTAAATCGTTAAAGGATTCAAATAACTCATCAAAAGTAAAATTAGAAGAGTTATTAATATTTATCTCATCATCATTAGACATGAGGTAAGGATTTGCGATACATTCTTTCTCTTTATCCATCAAGCATAATTCGTCTACTTTTTGCTCTTCTCTTTCATCTTTCTTTTCTTTGCTTTGCTCCCTCTTAATTGAAGCTTTCTTCTTCCTTTGTTTCTTCTTCTTATTTTTCTTTCCATCCTCATGAGCCATGAGATATATGTTGGGATGAGCTTTCTTTTCTTCCTGGGAGCTTGAATCCTCTTTTTGACTTGCTCCCTCATAAGTTCTTTCCAATTTCTCCCATACATGTTTTGCTGAAATACATAAAGAAATTGCATTAAATACATTTAACTCTAAGAAGTAATAAAGTATATTCATGGCCTTAGCATTAAGTTGGGCCATTTCTTTATCATACTCTTTTAATGCATTGGTCGTGTGTGAACCATCTATTATAATCTTCCATAATTTATAATCATGTGCTTGTATGAAGATTTTCATCCTAGCTTTTCAATAGATATAATTATAACCATTGAAAAGTGGAGGTCTATCTATAGAATATCCTTCATTAAATAAAGATGCCATTTGGATTGCCATTGATATTTTGCCCTAGACGGTTAGGTCAATAATCAATAATAGAGTACCTACTCTGATACCAATTATTGCCTAAAGATAGCAACCTAGGGGGGGGGAGGGGGGTGAATTGGGTTCTTATAAAATTTTAATCAAATTTACTTTCTAAACAAGTATGTTCTTTGATTTTAACCAAAGTGGTGTGATGAAATGTATGCAATATAAGCAGCAACAATTTTAGGATATACAAATGTTATGAAGAAAATTTGAAAGCTAATCTAAGCAAATAATAAAGCAAGTAAAGCAAGAATTAAAAATATAACACAAACACACAAAGTTTTATAGTGGTTCAGAGCAACCCACTTCTACGTCCACTCTCCAAGCTTTCCTTGAGATTTTCACTATAATCTACTCTTGATTATAGTATATTTATTTTTTCAGGTTCACAAATAAACCTAGTTGGTTTTCACAGCAGCACCAACCAAAACCTTACACTAATAGTTTTTCAGGATCACTATTAATCCAGTTGGTTTTTCGGGCTCACCAATCAAAACCTATAATATCCAATTCTGAGTTTGGATGGGCCTAATCCCCAAGTTTCTTTACCCTAAAGAAACTTGAAAAAAAATAAAAGTTACAAGTAAAGTTTTAGCACAATATAAAAAATAGAATTTAAGCTCTTGTAAATCCTAAAGAGGAAGTCGATGATGTGCTTGATTGAAGCTTGACTTTTCTTCAAATTATGAATGAGAGGATATAGAAGATGTTGGAGAAGATTGCTTTGAAGGCTCGCTAAAATCTATGCACAAATTTTTTCTCTTTTTTTTTTCTTTGGATATTCAATGTTTCTCACCAAAAATAAAAGAATCTCTCTTTAAATCCCTTAATTCTTGCTTTTTAATTGATTCTCTATATTTAAATACCTTTAGAGATGGTTGGAATGAGAGTTCTAGCCATTAGAAGATCTAAAATAGCCATTGGGATCGAAAAATAGCCATTACAAAACTATCCATTGAAAGCTATCTACGTAAAACGAGACCTCTCAGTTTTTCATGAAACCTCTCATCAAATTTTGAGATCTCTCGATTCTGAATTGAGATATCTCATCAGAACCATAAGATCTCTCGAGAATCCTGTGAGACCTCTTGCTCTCAAAGCACAGAAATTAAGTTTCTATCTTCTGAGATCGAGACATCTCAAGTTTAACTCAAGACCTCTCAAAATCATACCAGAACTATATTTGAGCATGCCAGTCCACTCAAGAGCTCTTAAAAAAATTTTGAGACATTTTGAAAATTGCCCCAAGACTATTTTGAGAAATTTTTGCTTCCAATCAAGGAGATTTGATTTTTATTTGAATTTCACTTTATGTCTTTCTTATTTTGGTTAAAGAGCTCTCTTTCTTTTGATCTTTGAAAGCTTAAGAAAAATCTTTTCTTTAAAGATCTTGACTTGATGAATTTTTGTAGATCTTTTTTTGAAATGATTCTTCAATTTAAATACCTGGAAAGACCTATATCCACTCATGAAATATATGGTTAAATACTCAAATACTCAAAGTTTGGCAATCATCAAAATCAATCATGGGGTCAACAAAATGGATAATAGAGGTGGTTCCAACCTCTAACAAAATAAATTGAATTCAAAATTTAATTTGCTTTGAACCAGTCCAACTCTTGAACCAATCAAAGGTATAAAGAAGGAAGGGCATGCATCCTTATCTGGGCATGGGAATTCTCATGCAAAACCAAAAATTGCATGAAGAATGGTGTGGAAAAGTCAAGGTGATGGCATAGGGAGAATGAATTCAAAATTTGAATCCAATTTGACCTATTCAAATTGGTTTTATCCAAACCAATTTATTCAGATCCAATTAGACTAGGATAAATCCAATCAAATTAGGCTTAACCCAATCCAATTAAAATTTAATCAAATTAGAAATTAATTGAATCTAGATTTTGATCAAATTAGGGTCCAATCTCCTATAGCAATTAGGTCATCTCATGATCTGATCGGGTCAAACCTAATCTGATCAAATTTAATTGAATCCTCATCGTTCAATCAAATTGAGCTAATCAATAACCTAATTGCTAATTAATTCTCCAATAATATTAGAATTCTAGTCTAGTAGGATCCACGAAGATAGAGTTCCAGTCCGGTGGATCTTCCAATCATAGAGTCCCAGTCTAGTGGGACTCGTGATCACAGTCTTAGACCATTAAAACTTTTGATAAACCATCAGATCAGGTAGAAACTTTTATTATATGTGATCCCATAGGTTTGAACCCTAAATCGATAGCATAAAAACTAATTTATGTACTAATTAATTGACCATCTAGCAATGGTACCCGACGTCCGAATAGGTCAAATAGTTGCATTGCAACATCCATAAACCTATGGCATATGGTTATCATACAATTTATCTGCTTGCTCCAAATACTCAAAAGATGACCTAGGATTTAACTATTAATCCTAAAAAATTATCTACATTATATTTCAAAATTTAGTGTCCATCGTATGGACTACCCCGATCGAGTTTTGCTAAATTGAAATATAGTAAAGCATTTACTTCAACACTTTTCAATCCCATCTTGACTCATGCACTGACTAAACAAGTACTTAACTACACCCAATAACCTTTCATCACTAAATTAGAAATTCAAGTAGTCCAGTATCAAAGTACAGCAAGTTACTTATAAGTTATCATGGTGATCTTAGATCTAAGGGATACTTATATCCATATCCTTCACAAGCAACTCTTGACAGCAGAGAACTCCACAATTAGGTCACAATCAGTGAAATATATCCCTACATTTTATCTGCATGCCTTACCAGTATCTTCATACTCCTTGGTTAAGAGGGCAACCAACCCATATGGCATGCAATAACCTATACTTGATAAATATTATCATCCTAGGTAACAACGTATCATTTGGTCGTGATCATGTTTAAGGACTAAATAACAAATCCTTCTTTGTCGAGTCTAAATAGTCCTAAGAACTTCATCATAGAAGAGTTTATTACACGAAGATGTATAAAGATGATGAAATGCCAGAATAATAATTTTATTTATTTATAATTCAAGTACAAATTACATACAACTCAACCATCTACAACCTAGATAATTGGTTTTAGGATACAATACCTAACAACTCCCACTTAGACGAAAGCCAATCAGAATAATATCAAATACCCATCTTCTATTTATGATTGTCAAACTCTTTGATTTTGAGGGCTTTAGTTAATAGGTTGGCCACGTTCTTCTTTCCATCAATCTTCTGAAGGTCAACATCATCTTGCTCTACGATCTCTTGTACTATGCTTGCTACACTGACATGCCTCTGGCTCCTTCACTTTAGCTATGACTCCAATGCTATTACAGTAAAGCAGAACTAGACCATCTAAGGAGGGTGCCACTCTCAGCTCATCGATGAACTTTCACAGCCACACAGCTTTCTTCATAACATCGAATGCCGCGACATACTCCACCTCGCATACAGAATCGATCATAATGTGCTGCTTGAAACTCTTTCAGTAGATCGCTCCACCGTTTAGGATAAACACATAATCTGACACCCTCTTACTGTTATCATAATCTGATTAAAAATTAGAATCAATATATCCCACAAGTTTTAAGTCAACATCTCCATAAATAAGCCGCTAGTCCTTAGTATTTCTTAAATACTTCAGAATTATCTTTACAACCTTTTAGTGATTCTCACCTGGATCAGATTGGTACCTACTCACTATCCCTAGTGAGTATGTCACATCTGATCTCGTACATGTCATGGCATATATAATAAAATTCACTATCGAAGTATATGGTATTCTACTCATACGCTCTCTCTTGAGGAATTGTCAGATAATCTTTCTTTGAGAGAGTAATCCCATGGCCTATCGAAAGATAGTCTTTCTTAAAATTTATCATGCTGAACTACTTCAGCACGGTATCGATGTATGTGGATTGGAACAATCCAAGCAATCAGCCAAATCTTTACTTCCTGTAATATATGGATGTCATTTCTAATTAAGAGAATATCATCCACATACAATACAAGAAATATGACTACAGAACTATTAGCCTATTTATACATATAGGGTTTCTCTCCATTCTTATGAAGCCATACGTTCTAATCATCTTATCAAAATATATGTTCCAACTCTGAGATGCCTACTTGAATCCATAGATGGATCTCAAAAGCTTGCACACCTTGGACTCGTCTATGGATGTGAATCCCTCAGACTGTATCATATACACCATTTTATCTAGCTCTTTATTTAGGAAAGCTATCTTTACATCCATTTACCAAATCTCATAGTCTAGGTATGCTGCTATCGCAAGCATAATCCAAATGGACTTTAGCATTACCACCAAAAAAAATATCTCGTTATAGTTGATACTATAACATTGACGATATTTCTTAACAACTAGACGAATTTTATAGGTCTCCATCTTCTCATTTGTATCCTTTTTTCTTTTGAAAATCTACTTACACCTAATGAATTTTATCCCTTTAGGTGGATCAACCAGTGTCCATACACTATTAACTTTTATGGACTCCATTTTGGATTTCATGGCTTTCAACCACTTATCAGAGTCAAATATTTGTATGGCATCCATGTAGATGATCAAATCCTCATCATTCTCATCAAATTCAATAGGATCACCATCCCAGACCAAGATACCATAGTATCTATTTGGTTGATACGGTACTCTACCGGATCTCCTCAAAGGTGCCTCTATAATGGGCTCTGAGTTTGATCTTATTAAATCTAGTTCTACAGGTTTACTAGAATGTGTCGATTCTTCTACTTGTCAAACTTCACCAAGCTCAACCTTAAAGGCAACTGTTCCTTTTCTAAGAAACTTCTTTTCCAAAAAGACTGTGCTATTGCTGATAAACACCTTTTGTTCTTCAGCAAGGTAGAAGTAATAACCCCTAGTTTTCTTGAGGTACCTTATAAACAAGTATTTATCGAACCTAGGTCTAAGTTTTTCTGCCTGTAAATATTTTACATAAGCCAGACATCCTCAAATCCTAAGATGAGTGAGTATCGGCCTACGCCCCAACTATATCTAATATAGAGTCTTTGCAACAGACTTGCTCAGAACATTATTCAAAACATAATAAGCAGTCTCAAGTACATAATCCCAGAAAGAAATTTGCAGACTCACAAACCCCATCATGGACCAAACCATGTCAATAGGATCCGATTTCTCCTTTCAGACACAGCATTATGCTAGGTGTTCTAGGAGGGGTCCATTATGAGAGAATTTCATTCTCTCCTAGATATGTCAAAAACTCTTGGAAAAGTATTTACCTTCTCGATCTAATCGAAGAGTTTTAATACTCTTTTCAAGTTATTTTTCTATCTCATTTTGATATCATTTGAATATTTCAAATGAATAGATTGTTAATAAATATAATGAAGTAGTAATACCTACCTCTAGCATATGTGTTCATAGGTCCACATACATCAATATGTACTAAATTTCGAAGTTCAGTGGCCTATTTATCCTTTCTAGTAAAAGATGATTTAGTCATCTTATCAAGAAGGCGGGATTCATAGGTAGTTAATGATTCATAATCATCGATGTTAAGGATACGCTCCTTAACTAATCTATTGATCTTATTCTTGTTTATATGATTGAGCCAATAGTGCCAAAGATAGACATCAAAAATATTATCTAGTTTCAGGCATTTATTTAATGTGTACATTAGCACTAATAGGCTATGATAAAATATAAATATTATTTTTTAATTATCCTTGTATTATTGTAACATCATTCATAATGATATCACAATAATTTTCTTTTATTGATAAACAATAACCATCCTAGACCAAAAGCCCAATAGATATTATGTTCATCATAAAAGATGGACAATAGTGATAATCAATTAAAACGATATTACTTATTTTGAAAATAAGCTCAAGAGTTTTCAATACTAGGACTGAAATATTTCTTTCATCTCCAACATTCAAGAATCTACCACCGTCCTCAATTTTTTTACCAATTTGAGGTCCATGCAACAAATCACATATATGAACTGAACTTTTGGTATCTAATACCCAGATAGAAGTATCACAAATAGTGAAATTATAAGGTATTATCATATAACAACCTTGACCGATAACTCCTTACTGATTTCTCCTATTTAGCCTATTCGAGTCAAGAGGATCATTTCTTTTTGGGTTTGCCTAATTAGGGTCAATACTAGACTTCTTAAATTTAGGTCCTATAAGCTTGTCACTGTCCAATAGTGAATGGAGCAGACTAATACTAGCTATTCTATTCAACTGAAAGGAAAATATAAGACTATATTAGTACTCGAATTATTTAATCCTAAAGACTTGGACTTTAGTCTAAAGATTCTTTCACTATTTTTACGAATTGATATTCTCTACCTCTAATTTGAGGAATTACACTAATTTTTTAGTGGGTACTGGAATCCACATAGACTACAAATAGGCCTGAGAAAAGCTCTGGCCAATCCATATGCATCTGTAGGTAGGTTCACAATCAATTATTTCTCCAAATAATTTTCAGTAATTTAATTTTATCTTAAAAGCCAATTCAGTAGGCTATAGCCTCCATTGAAAAGATCTGGTTAGGTCTAACCATTAACATGATTAAGTTTGGTACATCTAAGGAATGAAGACCAAGCTCGAGGAAAGCTCTGCCAACCTAATCATGATTCAGAGAGTGTGACCTAATCATCATTTGATGGATAGTAATTCCAATATCCAAATGAACATCAGGTGTAAGGCACCTCCAATGTCCATCTAAAAAATTAGACTCATTACCATTCACCGTAATGGAAGACTATGACTCAGTTATCCCTATAACTTTGTCATTTTTAAGAACCTAATAATTTAGAAAATTTAGGTTACACATACCTTAAGGATAGAGAAGACACAAACCAATTGACTCCCACTGAGTTCACCTAGTCAAATCCTTCCACTGACTTCACCAAGTCAATAGATGAGGACTAGGATCAAATTCAATCCATGGGCACCTAATTCAGTCTTACTAATTGAAATTAGTTAAACCGATTTCTAATGATATGGGTCAGCTCAAATCACCAAGTGATCTAATCAAATCCTAATCAACCATGTCGGTCAGATAAGTGAGATCAGTGGAAGAGATATGCCATTAACTCATCAAAGATCAAATTATTGCAAGTAGCTCCTAATTAAAAGTCACTAGTCTAGACTGCCAAACTTACTTTAGATACCAACCAATTAATTAGATTCAATTTGATCAATCTAGTAATTTTGGACTGGATCGCTTAGCCATGAATTAAGTCCATCTTGGTTCTTATTAAAGACATGGACTTGTCCAACTATAACTATTGAAGTTGAATCTAGAGTGTTCTTGATCTAATCTAATTCAACATTTGGTTAGATTTGATCAATTACTCTAGTAAAGTCTATTCTTTAACTAACCTTAGATCTAACCCAATTAATAGACCTAATTCATCTAATCCTTTAACTCATAGTTTTATGTATTTATTTTAAAATCTTTAATTCATAATTCTAGATCCTACTAAATAATACTTAATTTTTTTAATTAAATTTTTAAACTGATGGATTGGGGTTCGGCATTTCAAAAATAATTTTTAAATTTTAAAATTTTTTTATTTTTTGTTCACTAAATGGGTTGACTCATTTCACAAATGGATCAACTCATTTCTCAAATAGCAATCAATTGCTAATTTCATAACAAAAAATAAAGCATATATAATAAAAATTAAATCATGAATCATCTTTTAGATTGAATCTAAACTTATTCATATTTAATTTTTATATTAAAATAATTTTGATAAGTAAAATTCTTTCACTGCTCATCTTAATGAATGAGTTCACGGTGGCACCCCTACCACCATAAGGGATCCCCATCAAATAAGAGGAGATGGCCTTTAAACCATACTTATCCCTTATGACTGGATGGCTTGGTGGCTCATTCATCCTCGATTAAGAAGTTATCTAGATCAAAACATATCATATATGCTAACATTTAATTTTTCTAATTAACATATAAACATGTCAAGCAACCTAGCTCTGGTACCAATGAATAAATTAAGCAGAGTTCTAAGCATGCTTTACAAAAAAATTTCAAAAATTTAAGTACACCAAAAACTAAAATTAATCTAATTTTAATTTTATACATGCTATAATAAGATCATTAAACCCTACACTAGGATCTAGATATATATATATGCAATAAAAAATTAAATGCATTCGATCAGCAAATCACATTTGCTAACTAACTCATGTTCATAACACGATACCTAAGCATGGGTAGCCAATCTCCGCAATCCAAAATCCTTGGAAGAAGCCTCCTCACATTGTGATGCAGCCGCACAATCATTTGATTGTTAGATATATGTGTCCTAGAAGTCAGATTGGCTGACACTTGTAATACACTTCTAAGGATAAAATTATAATTTTGACTATAAATAATAAAATAAATTATTTTTTATCATAGTGTATATTTAAAAGTATCTATGATACATCCCTTGAGTTAATCGTAATGATAGTTCATATTTTCAAGAGTTGAAAATTTAAGACATGAATTTTTATTATTAACTCATAAAATGCTTCCGACCGTAGGATCATCATGAGGATGGTGATTGATCTAGAAGATTAGTGTACGATCGCTTCTTTAGGATAGATGAGTCTTAAGTCTATGGTGTAAAAATATCAGAGCAAGAGTACAGATACTCGTTAGAGAACGAGGGCACTAAGCATGACCACCTCAAGCAGTCATAAGGAAGTCTACCTTCTCGTCGATGATTGGCTCGAAGCTACAGTGGTGTGTCTGGTTCTTTGACCTGAGGTGCATCGATAGTTCATCTTGAAGGTATTATAATTTAACTATACCATAACTCAGTCTCCTAGCCATTCAGAATCTTGAGGTGTATGTTAACTATAGCATGTTCATTGTAGGAATTGGATTGCACCGATAGGGGATCTATATACCTTGGTAGATGAGGAACAGCCCTATGATGATCATGAGAATCAACTCCATAAGCCCATGGCCATGGCAGAGTGAAATAATAGAAAGAGTTTTTATTAAGGTTTTCACATTGGACTTGAATCGAGTGATTAATTCATATGATAGAAATTAGGGTTTGACGAGATCACCTAAATCCAAATCCGATCGGAGATCAAGATAGAGGAACTTAATCACATAGGTAACTGCATCGAGAGGTTCACTTTCAGTTCTGATGGGTTGCCACCATATGCTGCTAGGTGTCACTGATGAATTTTGAGAGCAATTAGAATGATTTGGATGATCGATCATACTAGTTATCTGAATCAAAAAAGTTTTGATCCATTGGAAGGTATTTCGATGATATCGATGATAGAGATCGCGACATATCTCATTATCATACAGAACTGAACCTAACTGGATTACAAAAATAAGTGTTTGAATTTGGATGTCATCAATTGGACTAACCCAATTTAATTGATTTGAATAAGATTCAATTAGATTCAAGAAAATCGTGCTAGCACATGATTGAGCCTAATGTTCTTCTTTAATAATCATTAAAGCTTATCTCGACTGAGCCAAATATATTTAGGCTCACTCAAGAACCTTTACTTGGTCTGACTGGAGCTTGTCTAGATTAGAAAAGAATTATCTTAATTTATGAGATAAATTTAAGACAATACCTATAATTTTCGGTCACCTACTAATTCTTATTTTTGGACATTGGTCAAATGTTGACCCTTAACACTTGAACATCTACCCAATTATCATGCGCCTATAGGAGAGTACCTGGGGCCTTATCCCCATGCTCAATGCAAATAGGAAGAGGGTGCATGCCTCTAGGCATGCGCCCCATGAGGATAAAGGAGGAGTCCCATACCGATGGGACTCCAGCGTTGCTTCAGGGGATTAAACTCTGTGGCGTCAAGAACTCTTATTTGACCCAGTCTTGGTGCCATCTTAGGAGGGTTTTGAGGGTCTCTCATCTGATTAGATCAAATGATGTCATCCCACCAATCAGATTTAGATCTGATTTCTCAAAGGGCCATGATTGGTTGGGATAATGTGGCACTGCATGGCGTAGCTGGGTCTATATAAACCCTATCTATGCCTAGGTTTTTAATGCTTTTGCCTTTAGCCCATGCCACAAAGCCTCTCTCCCTCCTTCTCCATCCCACCCTTTGGTCCTCTCTCTCTTCTCCATGCTCAAGGGGTTTTGAGCATGAATAAGATGCAATCCAAGCAAGTGAAAGGTGCCAGAAAAGGAAGAAGGCAGCACTACTGCAAGAGACAACGATAGTTATTCAAAAGAAGTTTTGTAGACCTTCAAGATTAGATCTATATCTAATTTTTGGAGGATTGATTGAGAAAGAGAAGATCTCCAGATCCTATCTGAGTGGATATCAATAGAGGCCAGGCACTTGCATTGCTACATCTAGAACCTCAGGCAAACATCGGGATCATCATAGGATAATTGGATTACCCAAAATAAAGGTATAATTAAATTAGATTTAATTTTTATTTTTATTTTATTTTTATTATCAGATCAATAAGATTAGATCTGAGAAATCTTAGATTTGATTAGAATTTTAGAGAAAAAAATTTTGAAATATCCCTTCTGATCCAATCATATCTGAACGAACCTGACTCGAGAAACAGGTTTTTTCCTTCAACTGATATCAGAGCCAGGTTCCATAATTCATTAGATCTAATTTTAATTTATTTTTGATCTAATAATTAGATGATTTTAGATATCATATTAGATGTGATTAGATCTAAAATTAAAAAATTAAAAATTAAATAATCTAGATCTAAGATGTATGAGATGCATGACTAGACTAGGAATAGAATTATTCTATGTGTAGTCTAGCATAATCATAATTTTAATTTAATTAATTATAATTTTTAGATCTATTTATTTATTATTTTTTATATTATAAATATTATAATTAGATCTAAAAAATAAAAAATAAATTTATTTAATTTATTCATATGAGATATGATAGATGCATGTTTAGACTAGTTGTAGAATAGTTCTACAAAATTATCTAGAATAAATTTTAATTTGATATGATCAAATTTAAATCTTATTTTTTTAGATATTTATGAGATAATTTAGATCTTGAAAAATATGCATGATATGATACATGAGATGTATGCAAAATATATTTTTAGTTAGATCAATTTTTATATATGTGATATATGATGTAGATCTAACTAATTTTGTAGATTTATTATGTTTTTGATTAAGGCGTGCCCTTTGGCCATCCAGTCATAAGAATGAAGTAGGGTTTAAAGGCCCTCTCCTTCCATTCGATGGGGTATTCTTATGGTATGTAGGGGTGCTGTACATTCATCCTTAATTAGAAATAAAAAATTTATTTTTTGCAAAATCCTAGATCCTAAAACCTTAGGATTTTATATACATGTTTTGTTTATGAACCCTAAACTTAATTAAGAATTAAGATTATGAAATATATTAGATCTAAAATTAAGAATTTTCAGATTTAAGACATTCATAAAATTGAATTTGGGCTTGGGTAGCTCAATTTGGTCTAGTGGTTGATCAAACCAAATCAAGAGTTGGTTAGGTGGGATCAAGAGTGCTTAAATTGACTAGCCTAATAGGATTAAGTCTGGGTCAAGATCGAGTCACATGAGTGATCGATCGAGTTAAGACCTAATTAGGCTCAGTGGTTAGAGTCTGGATTATAGGCTAACCCGATTGGTTCTGACTCAATAATTTGGTGTCTAAGGTAAAGTTTGGTAGATACGATCGACTGATTTTTAATTGGGAGCTACTCGACTCGAATGCATTCTTATCGAATTAATGGCATATCACTTCCACCAATCTCACTTACCAGGCCATATTTGTCGCCTCAGTCCTAATCTAAGGTGGCTAACAATCCAAGCTAACCCATGCCACTAGGTTAGTCATAATGGTTATGGCTATGTCAAGTTAAGTTAAAAGAGACCTAAATCAAATCTCCCTATGAAAAAATTAAGTCTAAGGTCTTCCACCATTATAGATGTATGGGCCCTTTTCGAGGTAGATTATTCTTGACTGGTCACAGTGGTTCAGTTGCACCAGGAAGATGCAACCATATCTATTAGGCATTGGATGCTATGGGCTGGAGGATGGATTAGGCTCAATATTTTGGATACGGTGAGAGACCCAATTAGAAATCTAATCTATGCAAATGGTGGGTCTGACTTAACTAAGAAGTGGATCAATATTTTGAGCATGATGAGATTTATGAATTAGAGATAAGTCTGGATGCACCATGATTAAAGAATCATTGGACAAGAGTTGTTCACTCATTGGCTAACCCATCACCAATAACTATTAGATGAGGTGATGAGTCAGTTGGTGGGACTGCACCACCCACTAGAAATCAGTAATCATAGAGTTTTTCGCATGTCTACAGAGAGAGTGCAGGGATCCAAAAAAATACTGAAAGTTAATTTATTTAAAAATCAAACTTCTAAATAAATTGGTCAAGTCTTAATTATAAAATCTAACTAGAAACTTTGACTCTCTATAGGAAAAAAAAAAATATCTTCATCCAACCCACTAGCCCATATCCTGGACACCCATAGACTGACCGGACCCAATTATAAGAATTGGCTCTAGAACTTCAAAATTATTTTTGATTTCGAAAAGTTGACTCATGTATTGGACCAAGATCCCCCCACCTTACCTGCTCATTCATTCGTTGAATAGAGAGCATCTCTTGACAAGTGGATGGATGAAGATAATAAGACCAAATACTACATGTTGGGCTCGATGTCTGATTAGCTTCAACACTAACATGAAGATATCAAGACTGTCCGTTAAATGTTGGCTCACCTACAAGAGTTGTTTGGTGAATAGAATCACGTAGGCAAATATCAGGTCACTAAACGACTGTTTAAGGCTAAAATACATGATGGGCAGTCAGTCTAAGATTATTGTCTGATGATGATCAAGAACTTGGAAGAGCTTGAGAAGCTCAGAGTGAAGTTAGATCGAGATCTGTAGAATGATATAATTCTGCAATCCTTGACTAATGCATATGGACAGTTTATCATGAACTACCATATGCATAAACTTCAAAATACTCTAGCCAACCTTATGAATATGCTGGTTACTGCTGAGCTTTCTATGTAAGGTTCTAAAGGCTCAATACTTGCTATGGAATAGACTTCTTCCAACAGAAAGTCTTTTGACAAGAAGAAGTCTGTGAAAAAGTAGAAGGTGGAAGGTGAAAAGAAAAAAAAGACAGAGCTGAAGAAGAAGGCCGCTGACAAAGAAAAGTATTTCCATTGTAATACTGACAGCCACTGAAAGCGGAACTATCCTACATACCTGGCCACCCTGAAGAATAAGAAGAAGATAGGTCCTTCTGTACGTATGCTCGTTATTGAATCTAACCTTACGATTTCTTCTACATCTAGTTGGATGCTTAACTCTGGTTCTAGTGCTCATTTGTGCACTTTCATGCAGGGTCTTGAGGATAGCAGAAGGCTGAGGGATGGTGAGATGATCCTACGCATCAAAAATGAAGCAAGATTGCTGCTGTGGTCATGGAAACCTACCCTCTTTGACTACCATCTGGCTTAGATTTAGTACTTAAGGATTGTTATTATGTGCCTGCTGCAAGTAAGAATTTGATTTCTATTTCATGTTTAGCACAAGAAGGCTATGTAATTAGTTTTCTTAAGGACCATTGTAATATTTTTTATGAAAAAAATAAAATTATAAGTATTTTTCTTATTAATGATCTCTATCAGTTACATATTGATGTATCCATCTTTAATATCGAGCAAAATATGAATGCTATGGATCAAAATGACCCAGAGATAGTCAAACGATAGGTATCTATGGCACCTAAGGCTAGGTCATATAGTAGAAGATAGGATTAACAAATTAAAAAAAATTGGGCTATTGAGTAAGTTGACTTTTGAGTCATATCCAATTTATGAATCATGTCTTCATGGCAAAATGACTAAGCTCTCTTTTATAGGACATCGAGAAAAGGCCATGGATCTACTTGCTCTAGTACATACTGATGTGTGCGGCCCATTTATGTGCCGGCTAGAAGCAACTTTGTCTACTTCATAATCTTTATCGATAATTTATCTCGGTATGGATATGTGTATCTTATGAGACACAAGTCTGAAGTCTCTGAAAAGTTTAAAGAATTCAGACATGAAGTGGAAAAGCAAACTGAAAAACCCATTAAGGTTCTTTGATCAGATCGAGGAGGTGAATACCTTAGTCAAAAATTTCTAGACTATCTCAAAGCTGTTAGATATATGTGCCCTAGAAGCCAGAATTGGCTGACACTTGTAATACACTTCTAGGGGCAAAATTGTAATTTTGACTATAATAAATGGGTTATTTTCTATCACACATGTGTATTTAGTGTCTGTGATACATCCTTTGAGTTAATGGTAATGATAATTCATATTTTCAAGAGTTGAAAATTTAAGACATGAATAATCATTATTAACTCATAAATAGCTCCCGACCATAGGATCATCACGAGGATGGTGATTGATCCGGAAGGTTGGTGTACGATCGCTTCTCTTTAGTAGATGAGTCTTGAGTCTATGGTGTGGAGACACCGAGAGCGAGAGTACAGGTACTCGTTAGAGAACGAGGGCACTGAGCGTGACCACCTCGAGTAGTCATTAGGGAGTCTACCTTCTCGTCAATGACTGACTCGATGCTGCAGTAGTGTGTCTGGTTCTTTGACCTGAGGTGCATCGACAGTTCACCTTGAGGGTGTTATAGTTTGACTACACCATTACTCGGTCTCCTAGCCATATGGAACCCTGAGGTGTATGTTGGCTATGACATGTTCATTGTAGGAACTGGATGCATCAAGATGGAATCTATCTACCTCGGTGGTAGAGGAGCAGCCCTATGATGATCATGAGAATCAAGTCCAGAAGCCCATGGCCATGGCAGAGTGAAATAATAGAAAGAGTTTCTATTTAGATTTTCACATTGGACTTGAATCGAATGATTACATCATATGACAGAGACTAGGGTTTGACGAGTTCACCTTAACCCTAATCTGATCGGGGCTCAAGATAGAAGAACTTAATCACACAGGTAGCTGCACCAAGAGGTTCGCATTCAGCTCTGATGGGTTGCCACCATATACTGCTAGGTGTCACTGGTGGATTTTGGGAGCAATTAGAATGATTTAGATGATCGATCATTCTAGCTGTTCGAATCAGAAGAGTTCTGATCCATCGAAAGGAGTTTCGATGATGTCGATGATAGAGATCATGACATATCCCATTACCATACAGAACTGAACCTAACTGGGTCACACAAACAAGGGTTTGAATCTGGTGATCATCAATTGAACTAATCCAGTTCAATTGATCTGAATGAGATTCAATTAGGTTCAAGAAAATCATGCTAGCACTCGATTGAACCTAACGTTCTTCTTTTACTATCATAAATAAGTTGTCCTGACTGAGCCAAAGGAGTTTGTGCTCAATCAGAGGCCTTCATATGGTCTGACTGGAGGTTGTCCAAGTCAGAAAAGGTTGTCTTATTTTGTAAGACATTACCTACCATTTTTGGTCACCTGCCATTTCTTGTTCTTTGACTTTGGTCAAAAGTCTACCTTTGACTGGTCAAACGTTGACCATTGACACTTTGACTTTTGACCACATGTCTGCAGCCTATTGGAGCTGGTGGGGGCTTGTCCCCCTGCCAGAACCTGGCAAGGAGATGGGCGCACGCCAAGGGTGGCAGTGGCCAGTAAGAGGCGACATGGAGTCCTTGTGGGACAAGGACTCCCTCTTCCCTTTAGGATTCCAATGAGAGTTCTTTCTAAGAATCCAGTTTGACTGGTCCAAGGCACTCTCCAAGTAGGAATCCAGGGGACTCTAATCCACCAATCAGATTTAGATCTGATTTCACAAAGGGTTGTGATTGGTTGGGAGGAAGATGACTTGGATCACGCTTAGTCTATATAAGACCCAGGCGCCAAAAATGAATAAAATCAAGAAGTAATAAGAAGCAATCTCCCACGCCCAAGGCTGCCTCTCTCCCTTTCTCCACGCCATACTCTCATCTCCCCTTGCTCTCCACGTCAAAAGTGTTTTGGATTTGGATTGGTGCGATTTAGATCAAGAAAAGGAGATCAAAAGCAAGAAGGCTGCGCTGCTGCGAAAGAACGACTGCAGATCTTCAAAAGAGTTTTGAAGATCCTCCAGATCAGATCCAGATTTGATTTTTGGAGGCGTGATAGAGAAGAGAGGATCTCCAGATCCAGCCCGAAGTGGATACCGTAAGGGCCAGGCGCTTTGCTGGCTTGATCCAGAACCTTCCGCTGCAAACAGGATCATCAACAGGGTAATAGGATTACCCTATTCAGGTAAATTGAATGTGATTATTATACTTTTCATTTAATTTTTATTAAATAAATAAGAATCAGATCTGAAGCATCCCTGATCTGATACAGATCTAAGAGAAAAATTTTTGAAATATATCTCTTGATCTGATCAGATCTGAACGAACCTGGTCAGGGAAATCAGGATTTCCCTTCAAAAGCAATATGGCATAGTCTCTCAATGGACTCCACCTAGAATACCTCAACTCAATAGGGTTTCAGAATGGAGGAATCGAACTCTATTAGATATGGTCCGATCCATGATGAGCTTCACAGACCTTTCTGATTTTTTTAGGGACATAGTCTGTTAACTGCTATATATTTACTGAATAGGGTTCTCTCTAAAATCGTTCCTACCACACCGTATGAGATATAGCATGGTAAGAAATCAAGTCTGAGTCATCTAAAAATTTGGGATTGTTCGGCTCATGTCAAAAGACAACAAGCGGACAAGTTAGACTATAGATCCTTTAGAGCTCGATTCACAGGATATCCTAAAGAGTCATTAGGATATTATTTTTATATTCTAGAAGACCACAATGTGATTGTGAGTCAGCATGCCATCTTTCTTGAAAAATAGTTTATTCAAGATGGTGGCATTAGAAAGCAGATCAAGCTTGAGGAGAAAGTCTCCCAAGAGCAACGAGCTAAGGACCTTGTGGAACCAAATCAGGTTGAGCCAATACAATCACTACCTCCTCCACCTTGTAGATCAGAAAGGATTTTCCATCCTCTTAAAAGGTACTTAGATACTTTTTTAAAGAAAGTAGAAGAAATATTCCATGTAGGTAATAGGGTTCATGGTGATGATCCCAAAACCTATGATGAAATGATATCGGATATCGACTTTGAGAAATAGTTAGAAGCAATAAAGTCAAAAATTGACTCGATGCAATCAAACCAAGTCTGGACCTTGGTAGATCCACCTGAAGGTATAGTATCTATTGGGTGTAAATGAATCTACAAAAAAAAAATTGGTGCAGATGGGAATATGGAGACATTCAAAGCTAGATTAGTGGCAAAAGAGTATAGTCAGTATGAAGGCATTGACTATCAGGATGCCTTTTCGTCAGTAGCCATGCTAAAATCCATCCGCACATTGCTTACTGTTGCAGCCTATTTTGATTATGAAATATGGCAAATGGACATGAAAATGATGTTCTTAAATAGATACCTTAAGAAAAATATCTATATGGAACAGCAGCTAGATTTTACATCCAGTGATGCTGATCATAAAGTATGCAAGCTACAAAGATCCATATATGGACTTAAGCAAGCATCTCGGAGCTAGAATACTCATTTTAATAATGTGATCAAATTATTTGGTTTCATCAAGAATGAGGAGGAACCATGTGTTTTCAAAAAGGTCAGTGGGAGCGCTATTATTTTCCTCATACTATACATGGATGATATCCTCCTTATTGGGAATGATATTCCCATGTTGACCATAGTTAAAATATGGTTATCAAAAGAATTCTCCATGAAAGACCTAGGAGAAACATCCTTCATTCAAAGAATTAAGGTCTATAGAGAAACCGAATAGGATGCTAGTTCTTTCACAAAAGATGTACAAAGAGGAAGTGCTAAAGAGGTTTACATTGGAAAACTCCAAGAGGGGATTGATACCCTTCAGACATGGAATTCATCTCTCCAAGAAAATGTATCTCAACACACTTGAGGAGATTGAACGCATGAGTAAGATCCCTTATGCTTCAGCAATAGGGAGCCTCATGTATGCCATGTTATGTACACGACCTGATATAGCCCATGCTATGAGTGTCACAAGTAGATATCAATCGAATCTAGGTGAAGAACACTGGACTTCTTTAAAATGTATCCTTAAGTACTTGAGAAGAACTAAGGATATGTTATTGATTTTTGATAATGGAGAACTCCAAGTCCAGGGGTATACAGACTTGGATTTTATATCCGATATAGATGATCGAAAGTCGACATCTGGGAGTCTGTTTGTGTGTAATGGTAGTGCTATCGGTTGAAAGAGTTCCAAGCAGATAGTGATAGCAGATTCCACCATGGAAGCAGAGTACATCGCTACGTCAGAAGCTGTGAAGGAGGCATTCTGATACAAAAAGTTCATTGCAGAGATCGAAGTGATGCCATCGAATGCCATTTCTCTGTACTATGATAATAATGGTGCCAAAGTCCTTGCTAAGGAGCTGAGGTCTTACCAGAAATTCAAGCACATCGAGCGACGATACCACCTCATCTGTGATTACCTTAAGAAAGATTACATCGAGGTCAAGAGAGTCGACTCTGCAGGTAATGCGGCAGACCCACTTAAAAAGTCATTGGGCCAACAGAAGATCGAAGCCCACCTTGAGAAGATGGGACATAGATTTGTAGTCAATTGGCTTTAGGTCAAGTGGGAGTTTGTTAGATATGTGTGTCTTAGAAGCCAGATTAGCTGACACTTGTAATACACTTCTAAGGGCAAAATTATAATTTTGATCATAAATAATAAATTGGATTATTTTCTATGATAGTGTATATTTGAAAGTATCTGTGATACATTCCTTGAGTTAATGGTAATGATAGTTCATATTTTCAAAAGTTAAAAATTTAAGATATGAATTTTTATTATTAATTTATAAAATGCTTCCGACCGTGGGATCATCATAAGAATGGTGATTGATCTGGAAGGTTGGTGTACGATCTCTTCTTTAGGATAGATGAGTCTTGAGTCTATGGTGTAGAGACATCGGAGTGAGAATATAGGTACTTGTTATAGAATGAGGGCACTGAGTGTGACCACCTCGAGCAGTCATGAGAAAGTCTATCTTCTCATCGATGACTGGCTCGAAGCTACAGTGGTGTGTCTGGTTCTTTAACCCGAGGTGCATCGGCAGTTCACCTTAAGGGTGTTATAGTTTGATTACACCATAACTCGGTCTCCTAGCCATTCAGAATCTTGAGGTATATGTTGACTATAGCATGTTCATTGTAGGAATTGGATTGCACTAATAGGGGATCTATCTATCTCGGTAGATGAGGAGCAACCTTATGATGATCATGAGAATCAAGTCCATAAACCCATGGCCATGGCAGAGTGAAATAATAGAAAGAGTTTCTATTAGGGTTTTCACATTGGACTTGAATCGAATGATTAATTCATATGATGGATATTAGGGTTTGATGAGATCACCTTAACCCTAATCCGATTGGGGGTCAAGATAGAGGAACCTAATCATACAGATAACTGCACCTAGAGGTTCACTTTCAGTTTTGATGGATTGCCACCATATGCTGCTAGGTGTCACTGGTGAAGTTTGAGAGCAATTAGAATGTTTGGATGATCGATCATACTAGTTATTTGAATCAAAAAAGTTCTGATCCATCGGAAGGTGTTTCGATGATGTCGATGATAGAGATCATGACATATCCCATTACTATATGGAACTGAACCTAACTGGATCGCAAAAATAAGTGTTTGGATCTAGATGTCATCAATTGGACTAATCCAGTTCAATTGATTTGAATAAGATTCAATTAGGTTCAGGATAAGATTCAATTAGGTTCAGGAAAATCATGCTAGCACACGATTGAGCCTAATGTTCTCCTTTAATAATCATTAAAGCTTATCTCAACTGAGCCAAATGTATTTAGGCTCACTCAAGAACCTTTACTTGGTTTGACTGGAGCTTGTCCAAATTAGAAAAGGATTGTCTTAATTTATGAGGTAAATTTAAGACAACACCTATCATTTTTGGTCACCTGCTAATTCCTGTTTTCGGACATTGATCAAATGTTGACCCTAGACACTTGGACATCTGCCCATATGTCATGCGCCTATAGGAGAGTACCTACGGCCTTGTCTCCCTGCTAAATGTAGACAGAAAGAGGGTGCATGCCTAGGGAGGCATGCGCCCCATGAGGATAAAGGAGGAGTCCCATACAGATGGGACTCCAAGGGATTAAACTCTGTGGCACCAAGAACTATTGTTTGACCTAGTCTTGGCACCACCTTAGGAGGATTTTGAGGGTCTCTCATCTGATTAGATCAGATGATGTCATCCCACCAATCAGATTTAGATCTAATTGCTCAAAGGATCGTAATTGGTTGGGATGATGTGTCACTGCATGGCGCAGCAAGATCTATATAAACCCTATCTATGCCTAGGTTTTTAATGCTTCTGCCTTTAGCCCATGCCACAAAGCCTCTCTCCCTCCTTCTCCATGCCACCCTCTGGTCCTCTCTCTCCTCTCCATGCTCAAGAGGTTTTGAGCATGAATAAGGTGCGATCCAAGCAAGTGAAAGGCATCAGAAAAGAAAGAAGGCTGCACTACTGCAAGAGACAATGATAGTTTTTCAAAAGAAGTTTTGAAAACCTTCAAGATCATATCTATATCTGATTTTTGGAGGATTGATTAAGAAGGAGAAGATCTCTAGATCCTGCCCGAGTGGATATCGATAGAGGCCAGGCGCTTGCGTGGCTACATCCAGAACCTCAGGCAAACATCAGGATCATCATAGGATAATTGGATTACCCAAAATAAAGGTATAATTAAATTAGATTTAGTTTTTATTTTTATTATCAGATCAATAAGATCAAATCTGAGGAGTCTCAGATCTGATTAGGATCTCAGAGAAAAAATTTTTGAAATATCCCTCCTAATCCAATCAGATTTGAACGAACATGATCCAAAAAATAGATCTTTTTCTTCATCGATCTCTATAGTCAGTCCACACGAAGCTCCTGATCCCGACCAGCTCTATCGGAGTGCTAGCTCCTTACTGGAGCCTTCGACGATCGATCTTCATCGATCCAATCGATGATCTTCTCCTAAACTCTTGGATGCTCCAGAAGATTAGAGGATGCTATATAGAGGATGATGAGGTGGTGGTAAAAATTTGGTGGTGATTGAGCACTCTTAGTGCTCAAACTCACCATCTGAACCCTAGGTTGAAATCCTAGGGCTGCCCACTCTCGAAAACCTAAAATCCAAACTCTCTAGATTTTTTTGACACTCAAAACTTGCACCCAAATGACCCTCATGCCCCTCTCTCTATTTTCCGTGAACACCTTTTTCACAAATAAAATTCACACACAATTTCAAACTATTTGAAATTGCATGAGAACACTAAGGAAGGAAAAATAATGCCAACACTCTGCATTTTGAATTTCTCATGCCTAGGATGTAGTGCATCCTCTGGTTTTCTCTCTTTAAGAAACCCCTTATGCACCCTCTTAGATTCCTCATGCACGCCATAAAAAAATCATCCCAAATTATTGGCATTGATTTAATGGGAAATGCACGTGGAGTGGATAAGATGAGGGAGGTTAGATGGTTTTAACCACTTGCTTGAATTCAAAATTGAAGCACAACCCTATCCTCATCCAACACCACCCCAAAGTGATTGATGCATAGAAAGACTCTTCTTCTATGTGCCCACACTCAGAAATGCACAAAAAATTGTGCGACAAAATTCAAGGGGGCATGGGAATGGATAAGAGAGGTGGTTCCAACCTCTAACAAAATAAAATGAATTCAAAATTCAATTTGCTTTGAACCAGTCCAACTCTTGGACTAGGTCAAAGGCAAAAAGAAGGGAGGGCATGCATCTTTATTTGGGCATGGGAATTCTCATGCAAAACCAAAAATTGCATGATGAATGGCATGGAAATGTCCAGGTGACGGTGCAGAGAGAATGAATTCAAAATTTGAATTCAATTTAACCTGTTCAAATTGGTTTCATCCAAACCAATTTGTCTAGACCTAATTAGACTAGGATAAAATCAATCTAATTAGGCTAACCTAATCCAATTAAATTAAAAATTAATTGAATCTAGATTTTGATCAAATCAGGATCCAATCTTCCATAGTGATTAGATCATCTCATGATCTAATCGGATCAAATTCAATCAGATTTGATCAAATCCTCATCACTCAATCAAATTAAACTAATTAGTAATCTAATTGCTAATTAATCATCTAATAATGTTAAAGTTTTAATCTAGTGAGATCCACGAAGATAGAGTTTCAGTCTAGTGAGACTCTTAATCATAGAGTCTCAGTCCAATGGAACTCTTGACCATAGAGTTTCAAACCATTGAAACTCTTGATCAGCTATTAGATCAGATAGAAACTCTTATTGTGTGTGACCTCATAGGTTCGAACCTTAAGTCAGCAGTATAAAAATCAATTTCTGTATCAATCGATGTGACCATCTAGCAATGGTACTCGACGTCTGGATAGATCGAATAATCCCATCGCAACATCCAAGAACCTATGGCATGTGGTTACTGTATAATTCATCTCCTTGACTCAAATACTCAAAAGATGACTTAGGATTTAACTATCAATCCTGAAAAATCATCTACATTATATTTTAAAATTCAGTGTCTATCATATGGACTATCCTGACTAAGATTTTATTAAATTAAAATACAGTGATGTATTTACTCCAACACTTGGAGAAGTTAATCCGATCTTGACTTACACACCAACTAAATAAGTACTTAACTACACCCAATAATCTTCTATTACTGAATTAAAAATTCAAATAGTCCGGTACCAATGTATAGTGAGTTGCTTACAAGTCACCATGGTGATCTCAGGTCTAAGGGATACTTATATCCATATCCTTCGCAAGCAACTCTTAATAGTAGAGAGCTCCATAGTTGGATTACGATCAGTAAAATGTATCTCTATATTTCACCTACATGGTATACAAGTATCTCCATACTCCTTGGTTAAGAGGACAACCAACCCATATGGCAAGCAACAACTTACACTCAATAAACATTGTCGTCCTAGGTAACAACGTATCATTTGGTTGTGATCAGGTTTAAGGACTAAATGATAAATCCTTCTTTGTTGAGTCTAAATAGTTCTAAGGACTTCATCATAGAAGAGTTCATTACAAGAAGATGCACAAACATGATGAAATACCAGAATAATAATTTTATTCATTTATAATTCAAGTATAAATTACTTACAGCTCAATTATCTACAACGTAGATGATTGGCTTTAGAATACAATACCCAACATTAATTCCATGCAAGGGGCATCAGGATAAGGGTCGTCTGACCTGTTCTTTACAGGAAAGAAGGAAGGGGGCGTGCACCCTCTGGAGATTATTTAGGGGTGCGTGCCCTCAAGTGATTTCATAAAGAGGGAGAGGGTGCACGCCCCCTCTTGGCATGCGCCCTCTCTAGATAAGCATCAAGGGAGTTTGAATTGTTCAAACTCCTTAGGGGATAATTTTCTGCCCCCATACTCCACCTTATCAAATAAGGTGGCTGTTAGATATATGCCCTAGAAGCCAAATTGGCTAACACTTATAAAATACTTTCTAGATGTATTTTTATAATTTTGATTTAAAATTAATAAAAAATTATTATTTCTATCATATTATGTATTAAAGTAACTATGATACATTCATTAAGTTAACAAGCATGATAATATATTCTCAAAAGTTGAGAATTTAAGACATGTATTATCATAATTAACTCATAAACTGCTCTCGATCATAGGATCATCATGAGGATGATGATCGATCTGGAAGATTGGTGTACGATCGCTTTTTTAGAATAGATAAGTCTTAAGTCTATGGTATGGAGACACCAAAGTGAGAGTATAGGTACTTGTTGAGAACAAAGGCACTAAGCGTAACCATCTCGAGCAGTCATAAGAGAGTCTACCTTCTCATTGATGACTGGCTCGATGTTGTAGTTATGTGTCTAGAGAGTTTTATGTTTTATGCCAACTCTTTTTTATCTCCCATTATCCACGCCATGTTCTAGAATTTTAGGTGACAAAATTAGATGAAGATCTGATAGGGGTGTGGGATTTGAGATGGGAGTCCTTCTGCTTTAAGCAAACTAGTTGCTTAAAGCCCTAGGACTCGAGGGTGGCACCATGGTCTATAAAAAGGACCCTGTGCCTGGTGTTTTGCAATCAATCTCTCCCACGCTCAGGTGCTGCCACTTTCTACATCTTCCACACCCTATTCCCTGATCTCCTCCCCCTTCTCCATGCCCAAATAGGTTGGGTGAATTCAGCATCAAAGGTTGAAGGCTGCTGGCGCAGAGACTAAGTCTAGAAGATCTAGTTCATGAGACAAATGCATTGCTGCCAGAGATCAGATGGAAGGCATACCAGGAAGATATTAGATCTGATCTTCTAAGATCAAATCCAGAAGGAGAGGACTTCTAGATCTAATCTGAGTATACACCGATAGAGACTAGGTGCGTGCGCGACTAGCATCGAAACCTCATCGCTTCAGATCATCACTACAGGGTAAACCATTTACCTAATCAGGTGATATAGGATATCACTAGTTTTAGTTTTATTTTTGATTTTAGATCAATCTAATTAGATCTAAGAACTCTCATATTTGATTGGATCCAAAAAAAATTTAAAAAAATGTTGCTGCAAATCTAATCTGATTAAATTAATCCTATGGTAGGAACTAGAAATTTCTTCAACTGGTATCAGAGCGAGTTTTCTGGTTCCAGATCTATTTTTAGATTAGATCTGATATTTTTTTGATATAATCATATAAATTTTTAGATGTTACATGAGATATAATTAGATCTAAAAGCATAATATATGATTTAATTTTTCATATATATGATATATGCAATACATGTCTAAACTAGTTCTATAGATCTATACCATGATTAGTCTAGATCTAAATTTTTTTCATGATATGATCATTTAATTTTATTTTTAGATGTTACATAAGATGTAATTAGATCTAAAATATGAGTTTAAATATTTAAAATTGATATATGTGATATATACAAAGCATGTGTAGTTTAGATCTTTAATCATATATGAGATATATGTGCTTGATCTAACTATTTTGTAGTATAGTTTAATTTTCTAATTGAGGCATTTCTCTTGGTCGTCTGGTCATAAGAGTAAAAAGAATTTAAAGATCCTCACTTTTCATTCAATGGGGTGCTCTTATGGTGTGTAGGGGTACTACATATTTGTCCTCAATTAGAAAAATAAAACTTACTTTTCTACAAAATCCTAGATCCAAAAATTCTAGGATTTTTTATGGATGTTTTATTTTTTGAACCCTTGGACTTAATTAAAAATTAAGTTTATAAAATAAATTAGATCTACAAATTAAAAACTTTTAGATCTAAAACACCTTCATAAAACATGGGTTCGAGTATGGATAGCTTGATTAGATCTAGCAATTGATCAAACCAAATCAAAAGATGGTTAGGTGGGATCAAGAGTGCTTAAATTTAACCAGTCCATTAGATGTAAGTCTTGATCAAGATCGACTCATAGCCACATGTGGTCGACCATTTTAAGATCTAATTTGGCTCCATGTTTCAAGCCTGGATAGTAAGCTAACTCGATCAGTTCTAGTTTGATAATTTGGTATCTAAGGTAAGTTTAGCAGACACGATCGGTGATCTTTAATTAGTAGCTATTCGATCTAAATGCGTTCATGGTGAGTTAATGGCATATCCCTCCCACTAGTCTCACTTACCTGGCCATTTGGATCAATCCAATTCTGGTTTGAGGTGGCTAACGATTCGAGCTAATCCATACCACTAGGTTAGTCATAACCGTTATATCTAGTCTAGTCTAAGAGATCTAAATTAAAATCTTTCTAAGAAAATATTAAGTCATTGATCTTCCACCATTGTAGATGTACAGGTCCTTTCCAAGGTTGATTATTCTTGGCTGGATACAGTAGTTTAGTTGCACCAAAAAGATGCAACCACATCTATTAGGCATAGGATGCTATGAATTGAAGAATGGGTTGGACTCAATATTCTAGATACGATGAGGATCCCAATCACGAATCCAATTCGTGCAAATGGTGGGTTTGACTTAATTAAGAAGTAGAGCAATATTTCTGGTATGGTGAGCTTCATGAATTAGAGATCAAGTTTGGGTGCACCATGTTTAGAGAAATATTGGACAAGAGTTGTCCACTCATCGGCTGATCCATCACTAATAACTGTTAGATGAGATGGTAAGCCAGTCGGTGGGATCGTACCATCCACTAAAAATCATTAATTATAGAAACTTTCACATCTCTACTAAAAGAGTGTAAAGATCCAAAAAAATAGTGAGAGCCTAAATTTATTTAAAAATAAAACATCTAAATAAATTGGTTAAGTCAATTATAAATCTAACTAGAAACTTTGACTCTCTATAGGAAGATATCTTTGTCAAATCCCCTAGCCTAAATTCTAGATATCTATAGATTGATTAAACCTAATTATAAGGATTGGCTCCAAAACTTGAAAATCATTTTGAGTTCTGAGAAGCTTATCTATGTACTAGACCAAGAACTTCCCATTCTTCCAACCCATTCGACCATTGATCAGAGAACATCTCATAAGAAGTATTGGATGATGACAACAAAATCAGGTGCTATGTATTAGGCTCAATGTCTGATGAGTTGCAGCACCAACATGCGGACATTAGGACAGCATGCCAAATGTTGGCACACCTACAAGAGTTGTATGATAAATAGAGTCGCACAACACACTATCAAGTCTCAAGAAAGCTTTTTAAGGTGCAAATGTGTAATGGACAGTCAATCCAAGATTATTGCTTGGTGATGATTAAGAACTTAGAAGAGCTTAAGAAGCTCGATGTCTTGATGGATAAGGATCTGCAAATTGATGTGATCCTATGGTTCTTGACTGATTCGTATGGGCAGTTCATCATGAACTTCCATATAAATAAGCTCCAGTGCACCTTGGTCAAGTTGATGAATATGCTGATCACTATTGAGTAGACTTTGAAGAGTTCAAAGGGCTCAGTTCTGGCTATAGAGTGAACTTCGTCTAAGAGAAAGTCTTTCAAAAAGAAGAAGAAGTTTGCAAAGAAGTAGAAAATAGAGAAAAAGAAGAACAGTGAGCCAAAGAAGAAGGCCATAGAGAAAGAAAAGTATTTTCACTTCAACTTTGACGGTTATTGAAAGTAGAACTATCCTACATACCTGGCCAACCAGAAGAACAAGAAGGAAGGAGGACCTTCTAGAGATATGCTCATCATTAAGACTGACCTTATGATTTCTTCTACATCTAGTTGGGTGCTCGACTCTAATTTTAGTGCTCATTTTGCACTTTTATATGAGGTCTTGAGGATAGTAGGAGGTCGAAGGAAGGCGAGATGATCCTATGTATCGAAAATGGGGCAAGAGTTGCTGTTATGGTCGTGAAAACCTATCCTCTATGATTACTGTCTAAAGATATCTTAGTACTTAGGGACTGTTATCATATACCTACTACGAGTAGGAATTTGATTTTTGTTTCGTGCTTAGCATAAGAAAACTATATAATTAGTTTCTTTAAGGACCACTATACTATTCTTTTTAAAAAAAATAAAATTGCAAGTGGTTTCATAATTAACGGTCTCTATCAGTTACATGTAAATATTTCTATGTACAATGTCGAGCAAAACATGAATGCCATAGGATCAAAATGACCTAGGGATAGTATTAATGAAAGATATCTATGGCACCTTAGGCTAGGTCATATAACTGAAGAAAAGATTAATAAATTAGAAAAATCTGAACTAATGGGTCCATTAACTTTCGAGTCATATCCGATTTGTGAGTCATGCCTTTAAGGCAAAATGATCAAGCAGCCCTTTATGAGACATGAAAAAAGGGTCACAGACCTGCTTGCTCTAGTACATACAAATATATGCGGCCCATTCGATGTACCAGCCAAAGACAACTTTATCTACTTTATTATCTTTACTAATGATCTATCTCAGTATGGGTATGTATAGCTGATGCAACACAAGTCTGAAGTCTTTAAAAAGTTCAAGAAATTCAGACATGAAGTAAAAAAGTAAACCGCAAAGCTCATTAAGGTTCTTCGATCAGATCGAGGAGACAAATACCTTAGTCAAAAATTTCTTAACTATCTCAAGAATAATGGCATAGTCTTATAATGAACTCCGCCTGTAATGTCTCAACTCAATGGGATTTCAAAATGGAGAAACTGGACCATATTAGATATGGTTTGATCCACGATGAGTTTCATGGACTTTCTTGAGTTTCTTTGGAGACATAGTTTAATGATAGCTATATATTTCTGTATAAGATTCCATCTAAAACTATTCCTACCACACTGTATGAGATATGGCATGGTAAGAAATCAAGTCTGAGACATCTCAAAATTTAGGATTGTCTGACTCATGTCAAGAGACAGCAGGTGGATAAGTTAGAGTTTTGGTTCCTTAGAGCTCAGTTCATCAAATATCCTAAAAAGTCGTTAGGATATTATTTCTATCTTTCGGAAGACCACAATATGATTATGAGTTGACACACCATTTTTCTTAAGAAATAGTTTGTTTAAGATGGTGGCATTGAAAGATGGATTAAACTCGAGGATAAAGTCTCCAAAGAGCAATGAGCTAAGAAACCTAAGAAACTCGATCAATCTGAGCCGATCCACACACTACCTCCTCCACCTCATAGGTCAAATAGAGTTTTTCATCTTCCTAAGAGATAGTTAGGTACTATTTTTGAGGATGTATAGAAAATATTCCTCATGAAAAATGAGGTTCATGGTGATGATCCCAAAATCTATGACGAGGCGATATTAGATATCGACTCCAAAAAATGGCTAGAGACAATAAAGTCAAAGATTGACTCAATACACTCAAATCAAGTATGGACCTCGGTAGATCCACCTGAAGGTATAGTACCTATTGGGTGTAAATGGATCTTCAAGAGAAAGATAGATGCAGATAGAAATGTAGAGACATTCAAGACTAGGCTAGTGGCAAAAATATATAGTCAATATGAAGGCATTGACTATCAATATACCTTCTCACTAGTGGCTACGCTTAAATCCATCCACACATTGCTTGCCATTATAGCATATTTCAATTATGAAATATGGTAAATGGATGTGAAAATGGTGTTCCTGTTGTGATCCATGACACAGCTCTGATACCAAATATTTGTGCATCATCCTAACATCACCTAGCTCTAATACTATGTTGTGGAAACCTCTGATCTTTAGCATGGATATGGAAAGATCTTTGTTCTCTAAGGATAGCATACCATAGATCCACCACCTAGATCTATGCTGGGGTGCCTCCCTCCTATGGCTTGAGGGAGGCACCCCCTCTTTTTAGGACTTCTTTAAGAACCTAGGCCTACAATACTAGAGAGAAGAGAGAAGAGAGATTGAGGAAGAAAAAATCTATATTCCACAGCTTCAATAGAAACCTTAATACAACCTATGTATTTATACATAGCCATTACGCCCAACCAAAAACTTTCCTGACTAATCCAATACATGAAAGTACTCACCAAGTCTATGTACACCCATGTCTTTCATGCTCTCATCCCCTGAATCTAAATCCGATTCATACATGAGTTAGCCCACTTAAGACCTCTCAAATCAGGTCTTAAGATCCCTAGAATAGGTCCCTATCCTAGCCCCAAACAGCCCTTAGCGTAACTCTGCCCGTGCACTGAGTCGGCTCAGTCTTAGCACTGAGTGGGCTAACCTGAGATTGGGTCAACTCAATTTCAGACTGAGCTGACCCAATTGCATACCGTGCCTATAGTCTCAAACATGCACTTTTTTATTTGGCCTATCCATTGAGACATAGTCGACCCAATTTCTAACTGATCCAACTAACCTACAGAAGAAGCTCTTCTCTGCAGTCTTCATGCCTTGGCTTTGGTTTTTTGCTCCACCTTATGTCCCAGGTCTCCGAAGCATCAACCAAGCTCCTCAAAATCTTCAACACTCGGACCTCAAGCCCGTGGAGGGCTATACACCGTCTCTATCCTAGGATAGCCCTAGTGAAGGAAAAACCTAGTTTTCTAGGTCAGGTTTGTTCAGATCTGATTGGATCAAGAGAGATATTTCAAAAATTTTTCTCTTGGATCCAGATCAGATCTAAGATTTTTCAGATCTGATATTATTGATCTAATAAAAAAATAAAATAAAATAAAAAATAAATTAAATCTAATTTAATTTATCTTATTGAGGGTAATCTAATTATCCTATGATGATCCTTATGTCTGCCTGAGGTTCTGGATCTAGCCACGTAAGTGCCTGACCTTTATCGATATCCACTCGGATAAGATCTGGAGATCTTCTTCTTCTTTATCACCTTTTCAAAAATTAGATCTAGATCTGATTTTGAAAATCTTCAAAACTTCTTTTGAAGATATGATTTATCTTTTGCAGCAGTGCTGCCTTCTTTCTTTTTCTATCGCCTTTCTCTTACTTGGATCGCACCAAACTAAAGCCCAAAAATTCTTGGGCATGGGTAGGAGAGAGAGGATCTAAAGATGGCATGAAGGAGGGAGAGGGGCAGCCTTGTGGTGTGGGCAATGGATCAAGCATCCTAGATCTTGGCGTAGATAGGATTTTATAGATCCTGTTGTGCCATATAGTGCCACATCATCCCGACCAATCACGGTCTTTTGTGTAATCAGATCTAAATTTGATTGGTAGGATGACATCATCTGATCCAATCAGATGAGAGCCCCTCTAAATCATCCTTAGATGGTGCTAATATTGGTCAAAGACATGTCTTTGGCGCCACTTAGGTAGAAACCCCAAAGCAACCTAGAGTCCCATCTATATGGGACTTCATGCATCACTATCCATGGGCGCACGCCTCCTTAGGTGTGCGCCCCTTATCCAACTATCTTTTAGTAGATGGACTGATCCAAAAATTCTCTCCTATGATGGCTTGACACATGGACAGATGTCTAAGTTTCAAATATCAATGTTTGACCAAATGTCCAAAATAGGATTTAGCAGCTGACGAAAAATGATAGGTGTTGTTCAAATTTATCTCACAAATTAAAACAATACTTCTCTCACCTAGATAAGTTCCAGTCTGACTAAGGTACCTAAGTGAGCCTAAACATATTTGGCTCAGTTGAGACAGCTTTTAATGATAATTAAAAAAGAACATTAGGCTTCATAATTTTCTTGAACCTAATTGAATTTAATTCAAAATAATTGAATTGAATTAGTCCAATTGATGATATCCAGATCGAAATCCTTATTTGTATGATCCAGTTAAGTTTAATTTCTTATGGTAATGAGATATGTCACGATCTCTATCATCGACATCATCGAAACATCTTTCGATGGATCAAAACTTTTCTGATTCAGACAACTAATATGATTGATCATCTAAATCATGTCAATTGCTCTCAAAATCCACCAATGACACCTAGCAGCATATGGTGGTAATCCATCAGAATTGAAAATGAACCTCTCGGTGCAGTTACGTGTGTGATTAAGTTCTTCTATCTTGAGCTCCAATTGGATTAGAGTTAAGGTAATCTCGTCAAACCATAATATCCATCATATGATTAATCATTCGATTCAAGTCCAATGTGAAAACCTTAATAGAAACTCTTTCTATTATTTCACTCTGCCATGGCCATGGGCTTATGGACTTGATTCTCATGATCGTCATAAGGCTACTCCTCATCTACCGAGGTAGATAGATTTTCTATTGGTGCAATCTAATTCCTACAATGAACATGCTATAGCCAACATACACCTTAGGATTTCGAATGCCTAGGAGATCGAGTTATGGTGTAGTCAAACTATAACACCCTCAAGGTGAACTGTCGATGCACCTCAGGTCAAAGAACCAGACACACAACTGCAGCATCGAGCCAGTCATTGACGAGAAGGTAGACTTTCTAATGACTACTCGAGGTGGTCACGCTCAGTGCCCTCGTTCTCTAACGAGTATCTGTACTCTCGCTCTGGCATCTCTACACCATAGACTCAAGACTCATCTACTAAAGAGAAGCAATTGTACACCAACCTTTCGGATCAATCACCATCCTCGTGATGATCCTACTGTCAGAAGCATTTTATAAGTTAATAATGAAAATTCATGTCTTAAATTTTCAATTCTTGAAAATAAGAACTATCATTGCCATTAACTCAAAGGATGTATCACAGACACTAAATACACATTACGATAGAAAATAATCTATTTTATTATTTATAGTTAAAATTATAATTTTGCCCTTAGAAGTGTATAACAAGTGTCAGCCAATTTTAGCTTCTAGGGCACACATATCTAACAAACTCCCACTTGACCTAAAGCCAATTGGCTACAAATCTAAGTTCTATCTTCTCAAGGTGGGTTTCGATCTTCTGCTAGCTCAATGACTTTATAAGTGGATCTGCCGCATTATTTATAGAATCGACTCTCTTGACCTCAACGTATCCTTTCTTGAGGTAATTGCAAATGAGATGGTATCACCGCTCGATGTGTTTAAATTTCTGATGAGATCTCGACTCCTTAGTAAGGGCTATGGCGCCATTATTATCATAGTATAAAGGAATGGCATCTGATGGCATCACTTCGATCTCTGCGGTGAACTTTTTGTACCAGAATGCCTCTTTGCAGCTTTTCATGCAGCAATATGTTCTGCTTCCATCGTAGAATCTGCTATTACTGTCTGTTTAGAACTCTTCCAACTGACAGCACCACCATTACACACAAACAAATTTCTAGATGTCGACTTTTGATCATCTATATCGGACATAAAATCCGAATCAGTATACCCTTGGACTTTGAATTCTCCATTACCAAAAATCAAGAACATATCCTTAGTTTTTCTTAAGGATATATTTCATAGAAGTCCAGTGTTCTCCTGGATTTGACTGATATCTGCTTATGACACTCACAGCATGGGCTATATCAGGTTGTGTACATAACATGGCATACATGAGGCTCCCTATTGCAGAAGCATAAGGGATCTTGCTCATGCGTTCAATCTCTTCTTGTGTGTTGGGACATATCTTCTTAGAGAGATGAATGCTATGTCTGAAGGGTACCAAACCCTTTTTGGAGTTTTCCATGCTAAACCTCTTTAGCACTTTCTCTATGTACATCTTCTATGAAAGACCTAGTATCCTATTCGATCTATCTCTATAGACTTTAATTCCTAGAATGAAGGATGCTTCTCCTAGGTCTTTCATGGAGAATTCTTTAGATAACCACATTTTAACTATGATCAACATGGAAATATCATTCCCAATAAGGAGGATATCATCCACGTACAGTACGAGAAAAACAATAGCGCTCCCACTGACCTTTCTAAAAATATATGATTCCTCCTTATTTTTGATGAAACCAAACAATTTGATTACATCATTAAAATGAGTATTCTAGCTCCGAGATGCTTGCTTAAGTCTATATATGGACCTTTGCAGCTTGCATACTTTATGATCAGTATCACTAAATGTGAAACTCAATGGCTGTTCCATATAGATATCTTCTTCAAAATATCCATTTAAGAATGTCATTTTCACATCCATTTACCATATTTTATAATCGAAATAGGCTGCAACAGCAAGCAATGTATGAATGGATTTAAGCATGGCTACTGGCGAAAAGGTATCCTGATAATCAATGCCTTCGTGCTGACTATAACCTTTTGCCACTAATCTAGCTTTGAATGTCTCTATATTTCCATCCACATCAATCTTTCTCTTGTAGATTCATTTACACCTAATAAGTACTATACCTTCTGGTGGATCTACCAAGGTCCAGACTTGGTTTGAGTACATCGAGTCAATTTCTGACTTCATTGTCTCTAACTATTTCTCAGAGTTGATATCTGATATCGCCTCGTTATAGGTTTTGGGATCATCATCATGAACCTCATTACCTACAAGGAATATTTTCTCTACTTTCTCTGAAATAGTACCTAAGTACCTCTCAAGGGGACGAAAAACTCTTTTCGATCTTCGAGGTGGAGGAGGTAGTGATTGTATTGGCTCAACCTGATTTAGTTCCAAAGGATCCTTAGCTCTTTGCTCTTGGGAGACTTTCTCCTCTAGCTTAATCTGCTTTCCAATGCCGTCATCTTGAATAAACTATTTTTCAAGAAAGATGGCGTATCGACTCACAATCATATTATGATCTTCTAGAATGTAGAAATAATATTCTAATGACTCTTTAGGATATCCTATGAATCGAGCTCTAAAGGATCTATAGTCTAACTTATCTGCTTGTTGTCTTTTGACATGAGCCAAAAAACCCCAAATTCTGAGATGACTCAGACTTGATTTCTTACCATGCCATATCTCATACAGTGTGGTAGGAATAATTTTAGAAGAAATCCTATTCAGTAAATATATAGCAGTTAACAAACTATGTCCTCAAAGAAAATCAGGAAGGTCTGTGAAGCTCATCATGGATCGGACCATATCTAATAGGATCCGATTTCTCCATTCTAAAATTTCGTTGAGTTGAGGTGTTCCAGGTGGAATCCATTGAGAGACTATGCCATTCTGCTTGAGATAGTCCAAGAATTTTCAACTAAGGTATTCACCTCCTCGATCTGATCGAAGAACCTTAATGGGTTTTTCAGTTTGCTTTTCTACTTCATGTCTGAACTCTTTAAACTTTTCAAAGACTTCAAACTTGTGTCTCATAAGATACACATACCCATACCGAGATAAATAATCGGTGAAGGTTATGAAGTTGACAAAATTGCCTCTAGTCGGCACATCAAATGGGCCACACACATCATTATATACTAGGGCAAGTAAATCCATGGCCCTTCCCCATGTCCCATAAAAGGGAGTTTAATCATTTTGCCATAAAGACATAATTCATAAATTGGATATGACTCGAAAGTCAATGGACTAATAGTCTGATTTTTTTCAATTTGTTAACCCTATTTTCTGCTATATGACCTAGTCTAAGGGGCCATGGATACCTATCATTTGGACTATCCCTAGGTCATTTTGATTTTATGGTATTCACATTTTGCTTAATATTAAAAATAGATACATCAATATGTAACTAGTAAAGATCATTAATAAGAAAACCACTTGCAATTTTATTTCTTTCACAAAGAATGTTACAATGGTTCTTAAGAAAACTAATTACATAGCCTTCTTGTGCTAAACATGAAACAGAAATCAAATTTCTGCTTGCTACAGATGCATAATAACAATCCCTAAGTACTAAATCTAAACTAGATGGTAGTCGAAGAGGGTAGGTTACCACGGCCACAGTAGCAACTCTTGCTTTATTTTTGATGCCTAGAATCATCTCACCATCCCTCAGCCTCCTGCTATCCTCAAGATCCTACATGAAAGTACACAAATGAGCACTAGAATCAGAGTCAAGCACCCAACTGGATGCAGAAAAAACCATAAGGTTAGACTCAATAACGAACATACCTTCAAAAGGACATGCCTCCTTATTCTTTAGGATGGCTAGGTATGTAGGGCAATTCCGCTTTCAGTGGCCATTAGTATTGCAATGAAAATATTTTTTCTTATCAGCGGCCTTCTTCTTCGGCTCTGCCTTCTTTTTCTTTTCTCCTTCCACCTTCTACTTTTTCACAGACTTCTTCTTTTCAAAAGACTTTCTCTTGAAAGAAGTCCATTCTATAGCAAATACTGAGCCTTTAGAACCTTTCATTGAAAGCTCAGCAGTAACCAGCATGTTCATAAGGTCGGCCAGGGTATTTTGAAGTTTATGCATATGGTAGTTCATGATGAACTGCCCATATGCATCAGTCAAGAATTGCAAAATTATATCATTCTACAGATCCAGGTCCAACTTTACTATGAGCTTCTCAAGCTCTTCTAAGTCCTTGTCATCATCAGATAATGATCTTGGACTGACTGCCAATCACGCATTTTAGCCTTAAATAGTCATTTAGTGACCTAATATTTGGCTGTGTATCTCTGTTCACCAATATCTCCTGTAGGTGAGCCAACATTTGATGGGCAGTCTTGATATCTTCATGTTGGCACTGAAGCTCATCAGACATCAAGCCCAACATGTAGTATCTGATCTTGTTCTCTTCGTCTGTCCACTTATGAAGAGACGCAATCTGTTCAACGGATGAACGAGCTGGTAAGGTGGGGGGATCCTGATCTAATACATGAGTTAACTTCTCAAAACCTAAAAAGATTTTGAAGTTTCGGAGCCAATCCTTGTAATTGGATCCGATCAATCTATGGGTGTCTAAGATACGTGCTAGTAGGTTGGATGCAGACATTTTACTTTTTCTGTAGAGAGTCAAAGTTTCTAGTTAGGTATTGTAATTAAGACTTGATCAATTTATTTAGGAGTTTAATTTTTAAATAAATTAGCTTTCATTATTTTCTCGGACTCCACTTCCTCTGTAGGGATGCGAAAATCTTCATGATTATAGATTTTTATTGGGTGGTGTAGTCCCACCAACTGACTCATCACCTCACCTAACAGTTATTGGTGATGGGTTAGCCAATGAGTGGATAACTCTTGTCCAATGATTCTCTAATTATGGTGCACCCAAACTTGATCTCTAATTCATGAATCTCACCATGCCCAAAATATTGATCCATTTCTTAGTTAAGTCAGACCCACCATTTGCACAGATTGGATTTCTAATTAGGTCTCTCACCGTATCTAGAATATTGAGCCCAATTTATCCTCCAATCCATAGCATCCAATGCCTAATAGACATGGTTGTGTCTTCTCAGTGCAACTAAACCACTATGACTAGCCGAGAACAATCAACCCCAAAAGGGCCCACATATCTACAATGGTGAAAGACCTTAAACTTAATCTTTTCTTAGGAAGATTTACTTTAGATCTCTTTAAACTTGACTTACAATAGCTATAATAATTATGACTAACCTAGTGGCACGGGTTAGCTCAAATTGTTAACCACCTTAGATCAAGACTGGGTCAACAAATATGGCCAGGTAAGTGAGATCGATGGAAGGAATATGCCATTAACTCGATAAGAATGCATTCAAGTCGAGTAGCTCCTAATTAAAAAATAATCGATCGTATCTGCCAGACTTACCTTAGACACTAAATTGTTGAGCCAGAATCAATCAGATTAGCCTGCAATCCAGACTCTAACCACTGAGCCTAATTAGGTCTTAGCTTGATCGATCACTCATATGATTCGATCTTGACCCAGACTTAATCCTATTAGGCTGATTAATTTAAGCACTCTTGATCCCATCTAACCAACTCTTGATTCGGTTTGATCAACCGCTAGACCTAATTAAGCTATCCAAGCCCGAATCTAATTTTATGAATATATCTTAAATCTAAAAATTCTTAATTTTTTAGATTTAACATATTTCATAATCTTAATTCTTAATTAAGTTTAGGGTTCACAAACAAAATATGTAAATAAAATCCTAGGATTTCAGGATCTAGGATTTTGCAGAAAATAAGTTTTAGATTCTGATTAAGGACGAATGCCCAGCACCCCTATACATCATAAGAACACCCCATCGAATGGAAGGAGAGGGCATTTAAATCCTACTTTGTTCTTATGATTAGATGGCCAAGGGGAATGCCTTAATCAAAAATATAAAAACTACAAAACTAGTTAGATCTACATCATATATCTCATATATAAAAATTGATCTAACTATAAACAAGTTTTGCATACATCTTCATATATCATATCATGCATATTTTTATATCTAAATTATCTCATAATCATCTAAAAAATTAAATTTAAATTGATCATATCAAATTAAAATCTATTCTAGATAATTATGTAGAACTATTCTACAACTAGTCTAAACAAGCATTCATCATATCTCATATGAACAAAGATTAAATAACTTTATTTTATATTTTTTAGATCTTATTATAATATTTATAACATCAAAAAATAGTAAATAAATAGATCTAAAAATTATAACTTAATCAAATTAAATTATGATCATGCTAGACTACATATAGAATAATTCTATTCTACACATCTTATACAACTTAGATCTAAATTATTTAATTTTTAATTTTTTAGATTTAAGATCTAATCACATCTCATGCAACATCTAAAATCATTTAATTATCAGATCAAAATTAAAATAAAATTAGATCTAATAAAAAATGCAATCTGGCTCTGATACCAGTTGAAGAAAAAATCTAGTTTTTCGAATCAGGTTTGTTCAGATCTAATTGGATCAAGAGAGATATTTCAAAAAAAAAAATTCTTGGATCCAGATCAAATCTGAGACTTTTCAAATTTGATATTACTGATCTAATAAAAGAAAATAAAATAAAATAAAGAATAAATTAAATCTAATTTAATTTACTTTGTTGAGGATAATCTGATTATCCTGTAATGATCCTGATGTCTACTTAAGGTTCTAGTCTAGCCACGCAAATGCCTGGCCTCTACCGATATCCACTCGGGTAGGATCTGAAGATCTTCTCCTTCTTTATCATCTTTTCAAAAATTAGATCTAGATTTGATTTTGAAGATCTTCAAAACTTCTTTTGAAGATATATGTTGTCTCTTGCAGCAATGCTGCCTTCTTTCTTTTCCTATCGTCTTTCTCTTGCTTGGATCGCATCAAACTGAAGCCCAAAAATTCTTAGGCATGGGTAGGAGAGAGAGGAGCTAAAGATGGTATGAAGAAGAGAGAGGGGTAGTCTTATGGCATGGGCAATGGATCAAGCTTCCTAGATCTTGGCGCAGATAGGATTTTATAGACCCTGTTGCGCCATGCAGTGCCATATCATCCCAGCTAATCATGGCCTTTTGTGCAATAAGATCTAAATCTGATTAGTGGGATGACATCATTTGATCCAATCAGATGAGAGCCCCTCTAAATTATCCTTAGATGGCACCAAGACTGATCAAAGACAAGTCTTTGGTGCCACCTAGGTAGAAACCCCGAAGCAACCTGGAGTCCCATCTGTATGGGACTCCAGGTGTCACTATCCATGGGCGCATGCCTCCCTAGGCATGCACCCCTTATCCAACTGCCTTTTAGCAGGTGGACTGGTCCAAAAGTTCTCTCCTATGATGGCTTGACACATGGGCAAATGTCTAAGTGTCAAAGATCAACATTTGACCAAATATCCGAAACAGAATTTAGCAGGTGATGGAAAATGGTAGGTGTTGTCTCAAATTCATCTCATAAATTTAGACAACCCTTTTCTAACCTAAACATGTTCCAGTCAGACCAAGTAAAGGTACCTGAGTGAGCCCAAACATATTTGGCTCAGTTGAGACAACTTTTAATGATAATTAAAGGGGAACATTAGGCTCAATCGTGTGCTAGCACAATTTCCATGAACCTAATTGAATCTAATTCAAAAAAATTGAACTAGGTTAGTCTAATTGATGATATCTAAATCAAAACCCTTATTTGTGTGATCCAGTTAGGTTCAATTTCATATGGTAATGAGATATGTCATGATCTCTATCATCGATATCATCGAAATACCTTTTGATGGATCAAAATTTTTCTGATTCAGACAACTAGTATGATTGATCATCTAAATCATTCCAATTGCTCTCAAAATCCATCAGTGACACCTAACAGCATATGATGGCAATCCATCAGAAATGAAAATGAACCTCTCAATGCAGTTACCTATGATTAAGTTCTTCTATCTTGAGCTCTGACTGGATTAGGGTTAAGGTAATCTCGTCAAACCCTAATATCCATCATATGATTAATCATTCGATTCAAGTCCAATGTGAAAATCTTAATAGAAACTCTTTCTATTATTTCACTCCGCCATAGCCATGGACTTATGGACTTGATTCTCATGATCATCATAGGGCTACTCCTCATCTACCGAAGTAGATAGATTTCCTATTGGTGCAATCTAATTCCTATAATGTACATGCTATAGCCAATATACACCTCAGGATTCTGAAAGGCTAGGAGATCAAGTTATGGTGTAGTCAAACTATAACACCCTCAAGGTGAACTATCGATGCACTTCAGATCAAAGAACTAGACATACAACTACAGCTTCGAGCCAGTCATTGACGAGAAGGTAGAGTTGCTAATGACTGCTCGAGGTGGTCATGCTCAGTGCCCTCATTCTCTAACAAGTATCTGTACTCTCGCTCTGGTGTCTCTATACCATAGACTCAAGACTCATCTACTATGAAGAAGCGATTGTACACCAACCTTCCAGATCAATCATCATCCTCATGATGATCCTACGGTCAGGAGCATTTTATGAGTCAATAATGAAAATCCATGTCTTAAATTTTCAACTCTTGAAAATAAGAACTATCATCGCCATTAACTCAAGGGATGTATCATAGACACTAAATACACATTATGATAGAAAATAATCTATTTTATTATTTAAAGTTAAAATTATAATTTTGTCCTTAGAAGTGTATAACAAGAGTCAGTCAATTCTGGCTTCTAGGGCACACATATTTAACACCTAAAACCACACCTGTCCTAGCCCTAGGACCACACCTATCCTAGTCTCTCCAGAGTCAACACCCTGACTCTTTCCATGGCCTTCCAAGGCTTGAGAGCACTACATCATCTACAATCTCCACCTTGGAGTGCCCAAGTCTTGGCACATTTGACAACATTCTTCTGCACGATCCTACTATCCCTGCTTATCCTGATAGCTCCTTGTGCTCACCTTACCACTGCCATCCTTCTTCAGCTATTGAGCTCCCTTTGAGGCCTTTGGGATGACTGCCTCCGCCTCAAACTGAATGCAACTCGAGGTTGATGTTAAGAATAAATCACCTATATCCGAGAGCTTTTCCATGCTATCCTTTGTTGTCTTCACAACTCCATCTACACTTCTCGGCTTCAAGACGATGCTCTTTTCATCAAATATTACATTCTGACTGATGACACACCTCTAAGAAGGTGAATCCCACAGCAAAAAATCCTTCGCACCTCATGAAAATCTAATTAATATCATCTTCTATGACTTTGGATCCAACTTGCTTCTGTCGGCTTCTTCTATCAAAGCACAAGCAGGATAGTCGAACACCTTTAGGTGGCCAAGCTCTACCTTCTTTCCACTCCAGACGGCCTCTAGAAGTCCTCTGTTCAATTTTCTATGGAAAGATCTATTAATAAGAAAATATGTATAAATAAGAGCATCACCCCAAAATGATTTGGATAGTGATGCCTACAGTCTCAAGCTTTTGGCCTTCTCTATCAGTGTCCGATTCATCCTCTCCACGACATCATTCTACTGAGGGGTCACCTTCACCGTGTAATGGTGTTTTATTTTATTTTTCTTATAGTATCTCCTGAATGCTAGGCTGACGTATTCTCCTCCATTATCAAATCTCAAATACTTCACTGGCTGCCCTGTCTCCTCCATCTTAGCTCTCTAGATTTTAAATCGAATAAAAATATCTAATTTTTCACTCATCAAATAGACCCATATCTTTTTGAAAAAATCATCTATAAAGATGATAAAATATCTCACTCCACCTCAAGATGCAATAGGTGCCGATCCCCATACGTCTAAGTAAACAAGCTCCAAAATAGCTTTACTCTGCTTGGTACTACTAGCAAATGTAACGCTATGCTGTTTGCCATAGATACAGGGCTCACATAGGTCATATCCTTTTTTTCTGACTGCTAGAATCAAACCTCTCCTACTCAACTCTGTGAGCTTCTTATCATTCAAGTGGCCCATATGATAGTGCCATAGCTTGTAGGTTAGCTCCTCCTCCTATGCTTCTATAAACACCTCTGCACTATTTATAACCACTGAGCCCTCCATCTTGAATAGATTGTTGCTCAGTCTTCTCTCTTTCATCACCACTAATGTGCTCTTAGAAATCCTCAAACATCCACTGCCTAGCTAACAACTGAAAGCATATCCTAGTCCTTCCAAGTAATCCAGGGATATCAGGTTCTTCTTTAATTCTGGCACATGCTTCATATTGGTGAGTATCCGTATGACTCTATCATATATCCTCACTCTTACTATACCAACACTAGCAATTTTACATGGATGATCATCTCCAAGACTTACACTCCCTCCATCGGATCTTTCATAAGATGAGAACCACTCCCAATATGCAGTGTAATGGTGGGAACATGCTGAGTCTAGTGTCCAGTGTTGTCTAACTCTGTTACTTCATCTGATACTATCAGTATATCTTCTCCACTATCTTCAGATGATAGAGCACCACTCCTGCTGGTCGATCCATCCTTAGAAGTGCTCTTCTTCTTTTCATTCTTCAAAAGTGGATAATTTTTTCTCATATGATCAGGTTGATGACACTTGTAGCATTTTCAAGCCTTCTGATTTTCTTGAGACTTTGATCTATTCTTAGATTTATCTTGAGTCCTCTCCTTAGGCCTTCTTTGCCTCTCATTCATAGAAAGCACCTCTAAATTAGGGTTTTCTCTAACTAGTCTCTCTCACTACTCGTTGGATCTGAGAACTCCAACCACTTTCTCAAAGTTTAATATCTCCTTTCCATACACCAGAGTAGTAATGAGACTATCATATGCTGTTGGCAGTGAACACAACAATAGGAGAGCTCTATCCTTCTCATCAATCTTTACATCAAGGCTCATAATATCCGAGCAAACTTGATTGAACTTCTAGATATAGAAAACTAGATCTCCTCCTTTGGACATCCACAAACTATATAACTGCTTCTTTAACTATAATTTGTTTGTCATGTTCTTGCCCATATATGTGTTCTCCAGTTTCTGCCAAAGCCCCTTCGGTGTGGTTTCCATGTTAATCTCCGACAAAACCTCATCAGCGAGGCACATATAAATCGTACTGAAGGCTATCTCTTCAAGTTCCTCCCATTCTTCAATAGAAATTTTTTCCGATCTTTCATGAGTCAAGATCTTATAGATCCTATTCTTCACCCGTAGATTCTTCATCCTTTGCTACCAAAGGCTGAAGTTACCCTTGCCATCGAACTTTCCAAAGTCCACCTTGATGGTACTCGATGCCATCCTAACGAGATCCTAATAACCAAATACAAAAGAGAATAAATAATATTCAAAGAAATCTATTCAGCACCTTACCACAACACCAGGCGAAGCTTTGATCTTTTCTCTATCAAATCTAACACTAGGGCTCTGATACTAATTATTGTTCTAGATTGATGCTCTGATATCAATCTGTTGGAAATAATTCTTGCTACTTAATTATTATGGAAACAACAACAAGGGTCTAAGGAAAGGGATGGCCTTTCTATTGAAATCCTAGCAAACCCTAGGACATGGAGAAAAGAAAGAGAATGAGAAAGGAAGAGAGATTTTAGGGAGAAAAGGCTTGTATTGATTCCATTCTTAGTTTACAAAACTCAATACAGAGTATATATACCTGGTTAAATAAGACTCAATCTAAAAAACTCTCCTAGCTAACCTAATGTGATGCACTTCTCGAGATCATGTACACCCATGTCTTCCATGCACACACCTATTAGATAAATTCCAGTCCAATCCATAGGTTAGCCTCCTTAGGACCTTACAAAATAAGGCCCTAAGTTCCTAGGATTAAACCCAATCCGAGGCTAGAACAGAAACTGTGTTATGTTCACTACTCGAGCTGGCTCGCTTAGCTTTCGGACCGGCTCGATGGTGATGTCTTCTACGAGAGCCCGAATCACCACTTTCTATTCTACTGCTCGAGCCAACTCTCTCAGAATTTGAGCTGGCTTGGCTTCTAGTCAGGCTGGCTTTGGCACGAATCAAGCCAGCTCTTTCAGCGTATCAGCCAGATATGCTTTCTGGACTTCTGCTCGAGCCAGCTCTCTCAAAATTCGAGCTAGCTCATCTTTAGCTCGGGCTGGCTCTTTTGTAGCTCGAGCTGGCTCTTCTAACAGGATCCAAGCCAGCTTTTTTGAAGCATTTGTCAAAGCATTTTGATGGTTGATTCCATTCTCTCTTTACTCTCTTTCCACTTGCTTCCAAGGCTTGAGAGCACCATATCTGAGCTCATAATTAGGTCGTCTCATAACCTAATCGGGTCAAATCTAAATGAATCTAATTCAATTTATCTTGAACTAAAAATTATTACTCAATCAAATTGAGTTAATTAGTAATCAAATCACTAATTAAATCTCTCAAAAATATAGAGTCTAAATTTGGTGGGTATCCGAACAATAAAGTTCTATCAAAATAAAACTCTTGATCGAAGAGTCCCAAACTAATGAAAGTCTTGATCCCGGTGTTTCAAATAAGTGAAACTTATGATCACAGAGTCCCAGACTAGTAAGACTCTTGTTGCCTGGCTATGCAACTCAAGAGAGGGGATGAATTAAATTTTCAAAATTTTAAAGCTAAATTAGAGTAACAAAGTCAATGTGATGATATGCAATTTGTATGAGGTGGATGATTTAAGTGAGGTGAAAAGATAAATAGTAAGAGAGCAAGTATTTAATAAAATAAGGATAGAAAAAGAGCAAGCACACCATAAACAAGCAAGATTTATAGTGGTTCCATGCCAACCTTGCACCTACATCCACTCTCTAAGCTCCTACATGGGAATTTAAATCCACTAAATGGATTCAACAAGAATACAACGTCAGTACCTCCGATCCTAGCTATCTCAAACTAGAATACTTATTTTTTAGGTACAAACCAATCTAATATAATTCGATTCAAGATTCGGATCAATCTTTCCCAATTTTGAAACCTCCAAAACTTAAATCAAAATAATAAAATAGAGTATGAGTATTAACAATAATAAAATACAAAGTTAGCCCCTTTAATAAGCAAATAAAATATTAAAAATACTTTACACAATTAAAGAAAAAGCTTTTCTGATTTTTCTCAAAGTTGTTGAAGACTTGAATGAGCTTTTGAGGGATTGATGAACTTGAAATAAAAGCTTCTTTGCTTGAAGAGGGCTTTTTGCTTAGGACTGAAATGAATGCTTGAATTTCTCTTTTCTTCCTTCTTTTTTGAGCCATTATATCTTCAATAAGTGTTAGAGAGAAATTTGAGCAGGATTAGAGCTATTGGAGGGCTTTAAATGCATATTAAATGAGACCAAAATGAATAAAAAAATAGCTGATGTAGAATTTTTCCATTACAGGGGTCGACCTCTATCATAGGGGTCGATCTCGAGGTCGACCTCTGAGAAAAAAATCAAAAAAGCTTATTTTATATTTTTGGCCTTCGGAATAGTAGAAGTTGACCCTGGGGTCGACCCCTGGCATAGGAACAACATGCCAATCAACCCATTTTAGCAAAGAAAGATCTAGGGGTCGATCCTTTTCTTCAAAATTGATTTTCTTCCAAAATATACATCCAAAATTTATGAAACTGACTCCAATAGATCAGAAATCTTCTAAGCTTATTTAAGATTTTCAAAATAGATTTTTTCTAATTTTATAAAATTTATGATTTTATCCTCCATCATCTTTCTTTAGTAAACTTGAAATTTCTTATTGAACCTGAAACACAATTGATCTTTTTTCAAGCCAAAATCATTAGTAATCCCCTCAAATTTTTTATAATCATCAAAATCAATCCTTAGAGTAACAACTCTCAATCATAGAGTCTCAGATAGATAGGACTCAAAGTTTCACCCAGTAGGACTCTCGGTCGAAGTGTCTCAATCTAGTGGGACTCTTGACTATAGAGTCCCAATCTAGTGGAACTCTTCATCAACCATCAGATCAGGTAGGAACCTCTAATATGTTTGATCCCATAGGTTTGAATCTAAGTTGGTAACATAGAAACCACTTCCTACACTAATCAAAATGACCATCTAACAATGGTATCCGACATCCAAATAGGTTGAATAGTCGCAATCATAATATTCAGAACCTATGTAAATATGGTTACCACATAATTCATTCTTTTATCCTTTGTGTATAGAATGACTCAGAGTTAAACTGTCAATTCTGAAAAGTATGTCCAAATCATGTCTCGAAGTAATCAATCTCGTGACCCCTCACTAGGACTATTCTGGGCAAGAATTTGCTAAATTGAAACACAATTGAACATAGCTCCTAAAACTAGGAGTGGTCAATCTCATCTTGATACATGCACCGACTCCTCAAATACTTGATTATGTCCAAAAATCTTCTATCACTAAATTAAAAATTCAAGTAGTCTAGCACTAAACCATAGTGAGTTGCTTGAAAATCACCATGAAGATCTCAGGTCGGAGGAATACTTATATCCATATTCCATCGAAGCAAATCTTGATAGTAGAAAAGCTTCAGAATCAATCACGTTCAGTGTAGATGTATCCTTATATCTTACCTGCATGCCATACCAGTGTCTCTACACTTTTTGATTAAAAGAACAACCAACTTATATGGCACACAATAATCTATACTTGATAAACATTATTGTTCTTAATAACAACGTATCATTTGGTCACGAACACATTTAAGGACTATACGATAAATCCTTCTTTGTCAATTCTAAATAGTCCTAAGGACTCATCACAATATAGAAATTCATTAGAAGATAAAAAAATTTATGATAAAAAATATCAAAATATTTTTTATTTATTTATAATTAATATATAAATATAAATATTTAGCTCAACCATCAATAGATTGATGATTGAATTTGGGACACTATTTCCAACATGCACATAACCCATCCTCCCCCTAAATTATGACTCTCCCTGATGCTCATGCAAAAGAAATTTAATCCACTGCCCAGCCCTAACCTGCTAGACCTTCATGGATCATCCATCTCCATCATTGATAAGTACCATAAATTCATCAATAAAAGTATTAATTTATTAATTAATTTATATTAATTAATGATTAATTTATATATATTTTTAAGAAATTAATATTTTTATTAATTAAAAATAAATAATAAAATAATAAAAAATAAAAAAAATAAAATTTTATAATTAATGGAAAGAGCTCATTTTTTTTATCACAACGAAATAAGTTCGAAATAAAACAGAGCTAAAATAAAGAAGATATGAATTTTTAAAGAAATAAAATAAATAAAAATTTAAAAAAAATTAACATACGGCTTAACCGGCTCAAGCCACTGTGCCATATCAGTCGACGCGTCCAAACACGTCGAGCCAAGCCGACAAGCCAGCATGCCAAGCTAGCCATGCAAGCTGACTCAACCATGGAAGCCGTCAGCCGATCCACGATCCAGGCATGGACCGCCAGCTCAACAGAAACTGACGAATCATGATGCGACACGTGGTGGACCTAGACCCATAAAAAGTTCACAAAAAATCTATCACAGCTCATAGGGCATTTTGATCTTTTCACTCGGTAATAAAAGTGCTGATTGGCTGCAGTGTATGGTGCGGTCGGTCCACGCGATCCATGGGAACAGTAATTACGCAATTGGATGGTTGTGGTAGCTTGCGATCAAGATCAACAGCCAAAATTTAATCCCACCTGATCTAGACTAATACGCATCTGATTTTGATGATTTTTGGCCCGTTGAATTCCTATTGAACAACTAGATTTCATCAAACCTACCAAAATTCATTCATGACTCTTTTTTATCCAAATTCTATTTGAATTTCTTTGTATTTTGAAGATTAAAAAGGTTATTAGTCCCACATTGCCTAGAAGAAAATACCCCACCCTTCCTAGCTCTATAAAAAGGACCCCAGGCCTCTAAAATAGACAGATCTGATGGAAGGAAAGCCAAGATATAGGGTGGAAGCCAAGCTCTAGGTTGAAGGTTGCTTCAAAGCTACAATGCTGAGAAGAAGAGCCAATCTTCTACGCCATCTCCATGCCTACGCTGATTTGTGATCTCCTTCTAGTTTTCTTTTCTCTTCCTTTTTCTTTAATTTTTTGTATTTAAATTTTGAATTTAAATTTTAATAAAGAAAGCTTTATTATTCTTTTCAATTCTAGCTCTTTAAATTAATTATTTTTTATTGCTCTTTAATTTTATTACAAGTAGCCGCTAAGATCTAAATAGTGGATCTTAGTACCAAATTTATTTTTGCATAATTTAAATTCTACTTTTATTTATAAATCTATTTTTCAACTTTAATTTTCAAAAATCCTTCTTTTCTTTTCTTTTAAAAAATAAAAAAAATAAAAAATCAAAGATTTTTAGAATTAAATCATTGCCTCTTTATGGATTCGATCCGACTCACTACTCTCTTCATAATTTTTAATTAATTTAAAAAGTAAAAAGTCAGATTTAAACTGATAAACATGGTATCTTAATGACAACATCGTGATCTTATCAATCATCCTTAAGGCTTCATAAATCGATGCCCTCGTCGAACTGCTGAATACATCCCCGACTATTTTTTCATCTTCCTATCATCGAAGGATATATAGTCTCTTCTTCAGCTTTTCTTCAACCATTATCCCTTGGGTAACCTCTCCTCATCCATCAAATAGCCCCACATTGCCTATTCTCCTAGAAAATCTTGATGCTCTCTACTGAGATACCTCCCTCGACTGCTACACCACCCTATATCTTCCAACCCTGCATCTTCAGGAAAGCACTACTGTAGCACTCCAGTGCTTCCTGCCTTATCTACCGTCATACACCTCGGTCTTTCCACCAAGATCGACCAGCAAATCATGCACCCAAACCTTCCACCTTCAAAAAAATTCTTTCCATTAATCCTCTCAGTCTTCACCTTCAACCCGCTACTCCCGATTAGCCAAACCACAGTAATAACAAAGATAGATCTGAGACATACCATGGAATACTTGTGTAGATTTCTGATTTTACCATGTATGACTTTTTCTTCTCTTCCACACACCATCAGGCTCTAATACCAATTGTTGTGATCCACGGTACTGCTCTAATATCAAATATTGGCACATTATCATGGCATCACCTAGCTTTGATATTATGTTACAGAAACCCCTAATCTTTAGTATGGATATAGAGAGACCTTCATTCTCTAAGGGTAGCATACCATAGATCAACCATCTAGATCTATGCTGGGGCGCCTCTCTCCTATGGCTTGAGAGAGGCGCCTCCTCTCTCTAGGGCTTCTTCAAGAACCTAAGGCTACAACACTAGAGAGAAGAGAGATTGAGGGAGAAAAGATCTATATTCCACAGCTTCAATAGAAATCCTAATACAACATATGTATTTATACAAGCCATTAGATCCGACTAAAAACTCTTCCGACTAATCCAATATATGAAAGCACTCATCGAGCCCATGTACACCCATATCTCTCATGCTCTCATCCCCTAGATCTAAACTCGACCCATACATGAGTTAGTGATAAGTACCATAAATTCACCAATAAAAATATTAATTTATTAATTAATTGATACTAATTAACGATCAATTTATATATATTTTTTAAAAAATTAATATTTTTATTAATTAAAAAAATAAATAATAAAATAATAAAAAATAAAAAATAAAATTTTATAATCAATGGAAAGAGTTCATTTTTTTTATCATAATGAAATAAGTTTGAAATAAAATAAAGCTAAAACAAAGAAGATATGAATTTTTAAAAAAATAAAATAAATAAAAATTTAAAAAAAAATTAACATACAGCTCAGTCAGCTCAAGCCGTCATGCCATATCAGTCGACGCATCCAAATGCGTCGAGCCAAGCCAACAAGCTAGCATGTCAAGCCAGTCACACAAGCCAACTCAGCCATGAAAGCCACCAGTCAGTCCACGATCTAGGCATAGACCGCCAGCTCAGCAGAAACCGATAAATCACGGTGAGACACATGGTGGACCTAGACCCTTAAAAGGTTCACAAAAATCTATCACGGCTTACAGAGCATTTTGGTCTTTTCACTCGGTGACAAGAGCACTGATTGGCTGCGGTGTATGCTGCGGTCGGTCCACGCGGTTCATAGGAATAGTAATTATGTGATCGGACGGCTGCGGTAGCTTACAGTCAAGATCAATGGCTAGAATTCAATCTGATCTGATTTGGACTGATACGCATCCGATTTTGATGATTTTTGACCCATTGAATTCCTATTTAATGACTGGATTTCATCAAACCTACCAAAATTCATTCAAGACTCTTTTTTATTCAAATTCTATTCGAGTTTCTTTATATTTTGAAGATTAAAAAGATTATTAGTTTCATATTGCCTAGAAGAAAATCCTCCACCCCTCCTAGCTCCATAAAAAGGACCCCAGGCCTCTAGAATAGACAGATCTGATGGAAGGAAAGCCAAGGTACAGGGTGGAAGCCAAGCTCTGGGTTGAAGGTTGCTTCAAAACTACAGTGCTGAGAAGAAGAGCCAGTCTTCTACGCCATCTCCACGCCTATGCTGATCTGCGATCTCCTTCTAGTTTTCTTTTTTCTTTCTTTTCTTTAATTTCTTATATTTAAATTCTGAATTTAAGTTTTAATAAAGAAAGCTTTATTGTTCTTTTCAATTCTAGCTCTTTAAATTAATTATTCTTTATTGCTCTTTAATTTTATTGCAAGTAGTCGCTAAGATCTAAATAGTGGATCTTAGTACCAAATTTATGTTTGCACAATTTAAATTTTGCTTTTATTTATAAATCTATTTTCCAACTTTAATTTTTAAAAATCCTTCTTTTCTTTTTTTAAAAAAATAAAAAAAATAAAGATTTTAGAATTAAATCATTGCCTTTCTGTGGATTCGATCCAACTCACTACTCTTTTCATAATTTTGAATTAATTTAAAAGTAATGTAATTGTAAATGATAAACATGGTTCTGAAATCGATCAAATCCGCGATCTTTGTATACAAGATTTTGGTGCCATTGCCGAAGAATATAAAATTAACTTATATTTCTTGACTCGTTCATCATACGTAATTATTTTTCTTAGCAATTTCAATAGAAAGGATAGAAAAAAGATAAGAGAGAATAGGGCACCGCGAACAAGAAACTCTTATCCTATTTGATGAGATTATCCAAACCCTAAATCTCTTTTCCCCTTATTTTTAATATGCTTATTTGAAAAATTAAAAATACCTACTTAACCTATATTAAAACTTTCAATCCATATGAAATCCCACATCTGTGAACTCATCACATATTAGCATTTTTTTTTTTATTTTTTATTTTTAAGTGATTGCTGAAGAAGGTAAATCTTCAGGAATGTACAATTAGTGACATACATCTAGTTTAAATTGCAATGAAAGAGATCTTTGATTGAAATTTTTTTTGCAATATGTCATATTAAACCAAATTAAAGTGGTACTACACATTAAACAAGATAAATGTAGGTGATTTGAAGATCACCCTTCTTAGCCCACAAACGGACCACTCGCCAGCACCTACATTAATCCAAACCATGAACTCTTAAAATCAATTAGATATCAATCCTTAAGATATCGAGAGCTCTAATAAGGACAAGAAATCCTAAGAGTTGAACCAAGTTAGATTAATCAATTTGACTGGTGTCTGAGAAAAAGTCAGGGATGAACTAGCATAAAGAATGGTGGTTATTAATTGGTTCCATTCACCTACTCGTGCCAAGCATAATTGGTGTCTAAGGCAAGCAACATGGGTACTCTCAACGACCTTAGTAGACTTACCTAGCTAGTTGATCGGAGAGGCCCGGAATAAGGTTTCATGCTGAACATGACGAAGGGTCGACTGTCAGGTAGAGAACTATCCTCTAGTTGGAGGGCTCGAGGTGATCTGGGTAGTTAGGCAGCTATTGCCTAAGACAACCCTTGTCAGGATGTTGCCTAACTTGTTTGTGAAATAACATAAACTAAACACAAATTAACTCTTCTCCTAGTTATCTCTAGATTTAAGACTCTGAGGGATCTTTCTTTAGAACCTCTTCTTTCTTTGCTCTCATCTTTCTTTAAAAAAAATAATAATAATAAATATAAAAATATATATATTATTCTAAACATATATCAGTTGGCAGCTAGTACATGCACGGTAGACATGTAGTCGGCGCCTGTTGACGGTTCGTCTAATACACGTTCGGTGGCCTGTCCATAATGTGTTGTCGCTGGAGGTATTTAGATCGTTTACCTGACCTATTAAAGAAAATCTTGAATTTGAGAGAGCTAATTCATATAAGACTCAGAATAATCAAGGCTAGAAATCGTGAACGAACCCCTAGGCCAGATAAAGAAATACTTTAATTCCTTCACTCTACATTGCATCACGTTGCATCCATTACCTGATGATCCTGCTAAGCAATTATGAGATCAAGTATGACTCACAATCGCAGATGCTCCATCTTTTTTGGGAGCACCAATGAAGATCTAAAATATCTGGGATGAATTCCTTAGAAATCTGCTCTACGGTAAAAATTCAATAATTTTCTAATGATGCCCTTAGACTGACCTTGTTCCCCTTTCTTATTAAAAGATAAAGCCAAGTACTGGCTTGGCACATTAGGAAGAACAATTCAAACATGGGCAGAGATGCAACATGAATTTCCTTAAGAAATTTTATCCCATAGGACGAACCAATACTATGAGGCGAAGCCATCACAGGATTTGCTCAGCTTCCAGGAGAACAAATTCATGAATCATGGGAAAGACTTAAGGAACTTCTTAGAAAATGCCCACACCATGGTCTATCTAAGTGGCAAATTGTACAAGCTTTCTATGAAGGTTTAGGAGATCAATATAAGCAGATGGTTGATGCATCCTGTGGAGGTGCATTCATGAGCAAAAGTGAGGATGAAGCTTATACCTTGTTTGAAACCTTAAGTGAAAACTCTATTAACCATGCTTCATTATCCTCTTATGAAAGATCAATTTCTCAACAAAAACGGACAAAAATTTATGAGATCAAAACTCTAGAACTTAATTCTAAGATAGACTTGAATATAATAGCACAAAAATTAGATAAAGTCGATCTTATTACCCAGAAATTAGATCAATTCCTAAATCAAGGTCAACAATCTCCTGCACAATACACACCAGCTTCTAATTATCAGAAGATTTGCTTTATTTGTGCTAGCCCAACACATCATGTAAGTGAATATTCCATGATTGCACAATTACCATCTCTTATCCAAGAATAAGTCCAAGCTGCTCAAGGTTACTCCAAACCACTTAATGACCCATATTCAAATTCATATAACCCTGGTTGAAGAAACCATCCTCATTTCTCTTGAAAACCACAACAGACTCAAGCTCAGACCCCAATCCCACTAGTCCAAAATTATCAAAATAGGCTCCAGTATTAGAACTATGCCTATAATAAGGGTCAGCCTAGTCAGTCTTCTCAACCATTGCATTATAATCAACCCACATACCCACCTCCTCAACAAACCAATCTAGCCAACGATAAATTCAATCAACTTCAACAATTAATTCTAAGCCAACAACAGTCAATCGCCAGGCTAAATGCTCAAATAGGATAATTAGCTGAATCTAGCATGAGGAGAGAACCAGATCAATTACCAAGCCAACCAATTGCAAATCCTAAAAATAATCCATCCAATATCTATCAACCACCTGGATTTGCTCATCTAACATCCCACCTAAGAATCCCCAATTAGAAAATGCCAAAGCAATATCTGAACTTTGAAGTGGTAGGATTCTTAAGGACCCATACCAAGACCAGGTGATAAAGGCTAATACTGATGTTAGCCAAGATGAAAAATTTGAAGAAGAGGATAGTACTGAAACCAATCATATAGAAGAATCTGAACTTAGAACAAGTACTGACACTAATAAGATAGATAAAGAAAAGAAGAGAATAGATGAATTAGCTGAGACATATAAACCCAAAGCCCCGTTCCCTTCAGCCTTAAAAGCAGACTCTTCCCGTAAAAAGCAAGAAGCATGCAACAAGGAGCTAATGAAACTATTTAAACAAGTTCATATTAATTTATCCCTCCTTGATGCAATTCAGCATGTCCTGGTCTATGCTAAATTTCTAAAAAACCTCTGCACCCAAAAGCGTGAGCCATGAACCACCAAAAGAGTTATGCTATCTGAGGATGTAAGTGCGGTCCTGTTAAATCCAATACCTCAAAAGATGAAAGATCCTGGTGCTCCCTTAATTTTGTGTGTTATAGGAGGCATAATCTTTAACCGAGCATTACTAGACTTAGGAGCTAGTGTGAACCTACTTCCAACCTCGGTTTATGAAAAATTTGGGATTGGAGAACTAAAACCCATATCAGTTATTTTGCAATTAGCTGATAGATCTATAAAAACACCGCATGGTTTGATTGAGGATATTCTAGTTAGAGTAGACAAATGTTATTTTTCAGTAGACTTTCTCATACTTGACATGGAACCATCCCAAGAACTTAACCAGAATCCCATAATTTTAGGATGTCCATTCTTAGCGACTGCCAATGCCAATATCAACTGTAAGACATGAGCTATGGACATTTCTTTTGAAAATTAAAAAGTAAGAATTAATGTTAATATCCCAAAATACACTCAAGAGGAGGAAGACTGTTTTGTAATCAATCAGGTAGATGAAATAGTTGAATCTAATTCCTCCCTAGATTTACTGCAAGATGATAAACCCACTGAAAAAACTCAAACCCAGGAAGTGAATGCCTTGCTTAATTCACCTCCACCATCACATTCATTACCTTGGTCAGTGAAAGTTGAGCCCTTATCCGAGCGAAAAATTGAACCATTACGTCCTTCAATTCAGGCCCCACCATAACTTGAACTAAAACCTTTACCTGAATCACTTAAGTATGTATTTTTAGGATCAAAGAAAATCCTACCAGTAATAATTACTTCTAACTTAACTACTGAATAGAAAAACCAAGTGGTAAATATTCTGAAAACATATAAGGAGGCCATAGGTTGGACCATCGCTGATTTAAAAAGAATTAGTCCGTCAATATGCATGCACCATATTTATATAGAAGATAATGCCAAACCAACTCGAGAGATGCAAAGACGGCTTAACTCTAACATGCAAGAAGTAGTCAAGAAAGAGGTAATTAAATGGTTAGATGCTGGAATTATTTATCCTATCTCTGATAGCCACTAGGTGAGTCCCACACAAGTTGTTCCAAAGAAATCTGGACTCACGATTGTCCGCACTGAACATGTAAACTTAGTACCAATACGATTTTTCACTGGATGGCGTATCTGCATAGATTATAGAAAACTCAATACAATTATCCGAAAAGATCATTTTTCTTTACCCTTTATCGATCAAATCCTAGAAAGACTAGTAGGCCAACAATACTTTTGCTTTTTAGATGGTACTCAAGATACAATCATTAGCAATCTACCCAGAAGATCAGGAAAAGACCACCTTTACATGTCCCTATGGAACCTTTGCTTTCCATAGAATGCCATTCAGATTATGTAATGCACCTACGACTTTTCAAAGGTGCATGATGTCAATATCTTCAGACATGATAGGAGATTTCTTAGAAATATTCATGGATGACTTTTCAGTCTTTGGAGAATCTTTTGAGAGTTGCCTTAATAATTTAAAGAAAATATTAAAATGATGTATTGAGGCTAATCTAGTGTAAACTGGAAAAAAAGCCACTTCATGGTTCAAGAGGGGATTATTTTAGGACATATAGTATCTAAGAAAGGGATTGAGGTAGATAAAGCTAAAGTTAAACTAATTTCTAAACTTCCTCCTCCCACTTCTGTCAAATAAATTCAATCTTTTCTTGGCCATGTAGGATTCTATCATCGCTTCATCAAAGACTTCTCTAAAATTTCTCGTCCTTTGTGTAATCTACTTGCTAAGGATGTTTCTTTTAACTTTAATGAAAATTATCTTAAAGCTTATGAAATCTTAAGAGAAGCTGTGATCAAAGCTCCAATCATACAACCTCCTAATTGGTCACTACCTTTTGAAATTATGTGCGATGCCTCAGACTTTGCCATAGGAGCTCTCCTGGGCCAAAGGGTAAATAAATATCCTATAGTGATCTATTATGCCAGTAGAACTCTGAATGAAGCATAAATGAATTATACCACCACTGAAAAAGAGTTGCTAGCCATTGTGTTTGCCCTAGAAAAGTTTAGATCATATCTATTAGGATCAAAAATCATAATTTACTCGGATCATTCAATCTTGAGATATCTACTCTCAAAGAAAGATGCTAAACCATGATTAATTAGATGGATCTCACTACTACAAGAATTTGATATTGAAATTCGAGATAACAAGGAATCTAAAAATATTGTAGTAGACCATCTATCTAGGATCTTAGTTAAAGATAGTGAACCTGTATCAATCAGAGAATCTTTTTTAGATGAACAATTGTTAACAGTTTCACATACAAAGTCTCCTTGGTTTGCAGATATTGTCAATTACTTAGTCGTAGGATAAATTCCTGATGGCTGGTCTAAGAATGAGAAGGATCGATTCTTTGCTCAAATCAAATATTATTTTTGAGAAGATCCTGAGCTTTTTAGAATTTGTGCTGATCAAATCATTCATAGATGTGTTCCTGAATCTGAACAATTGAGTATCTTACAATTCTGTCATACCCTTGCTTGTAGAGGATATTTTTCTAGACAAAAAACTATGGCCAAAGTATTGCAGAGCGATTTTTATTGGCCAACATTATTTAAGGATGCCCATACTTTTAGTCAGGAGTGTCTTAAGTGTCAAGCCTTAGGAAATATTTCAAAGAAAGACATGATGCCTTTAATCCCCATCTTAGTAGTAGAAATTTTTGATGTATGGAGAATTAAATTTTATGGGACCTTTTCCACCTTCCAATGGATTTGAATACATTTTGGTAGCTATCGATTATGTTTCTAAATAGATTGAAGCAATAGCAACACGAACCAATGATCATAAAGTAGTCTTAAAATTTATTCAGAAGAATATCTTTTCTAGATTTAGATTTCCACGTGCTATCATTAGCGATAGAGGTACCCATTTTACAAACCATCAATTTTGAACTTTATTATGAAAATATGGGGTGATACATAAGATAGCTACACTATACCATCCACAAACAAGTGGCTAGGTAGAAGTATCTAATAGAAAAATTAAGAATATCTTACAAAAGACTATTAAGCCTGATCGAAAAGATTGGTCAGATCGATTAGATGATGCATTATGGGCCTATAGGATAGCTTATAAAACTCCTATTGGAATGTCTCCCTATAGATTAATCTATGGAAAAGCATGTCACCTTCTGCTAGAACTTGAACATAAAGCATATTGGGCAATAAAATAATTAAATTTTAATTTAAACCAAGCTGATTCCAATCGGATGTTACAATTGAGTGAATTAGAAGAATTAAGGCAAGAAGCTTATGAAAATTCAAAAATCTATAAGAAGAAAATGAAAGCCTTCCATGATAAACATATTTTAAGGAAAACCTTTGAACCAAATCAACAAGTCTGGTTATTTAACTCAAGGCTTTGATTATTTCCTGAAAAATTAAAATCCAGATGGGATGGACCTTACATAGTTAATCACGTATTCCCACATGGTGCAATCAAACTCCATGATCCTAGGACTAAAAATTTCTTTAAGGTAAATGGCCAAAGGCTTAAACCATATATCGAAGAGATATCATTAAATCGAAACATTGATCAAGTACAATTAACAAAACCATAATAAATTAAACTATATTTTATCTGGCTGAAGATAATAAACTTAGCGCTTGTTGGGAGGCAACCCAATACTTCTTGAATCTAATTTATTCTTTTTAGTTTCTTTTCTTTTTAGTCTAAGCTAGAAAAGGACCAAAAAGCTGGAGAAGGATCATAAGCTTCAAGACCTATGCTAAATAAATAAACATAATTTACACCCTTTTATTTATTTTCCCTCTCCATTGAGGATAGTTAGGAGATAAAAAAGAAAAATATATATATAAAAAATATATAAAAATAAAAAAATAAAAAATAATTTAAAAAAATACATATATATAATAATAATCAAATTTTAAAACTATTTTGAAAACTTTTGGATAAATCATATTTCAGAAAAGAGAATCTTAAGCAAAATAAACTAGAAAAAGTAATAAAGTTAGAAAGTATTAACTCATAATGGTAGCGAGTTAAGAAGTAGATTACTTGGTCAGACCATTAGCAGCCTACTTAGGTCATTTAAAGGCTAACGGCACTTCTAATTGCATATGCAAACTAATGAAGCATAGTAGGTGTTGATTATAAGGCTAACTGAGAATTCAATTATCACTAAAAATTGGTGGTTTATATATACCTCAATTAAAAAAATTTGAATTTAAGGAAAGAGCTACCTGCTTAAATAAAAAGTGCAAAATACAAAGTATATATGGATTGCCCTAAATTATAACTCTGCACCTAAGTCAAGTGTAGAAGTTCACATCAAACAGTGAAGGGAAGGCCAGGATGCTCCGCACAATTTTCAAAAAAAAAAAAAGCAGTGTGAAAGCTATCTTAATTCATATACTTAACTTGGAAGTATATAGAAAACTAACCAAAATAGGTGATAAAAGAAGATTAGTTTATCCTTTGAATCAACACCCAAATGCTAAGTTAGTATTCACGAAACCAAGTGCTGAAAATCTTTAGATGAACTCTAAAAAAGTTTCTCATTAATCTACCATAAAATTTACTTCTGAAACTCAATACTTAGTAATATTGTCTAAACTTTTGATCTTAAATCCTAGATCTATTCTTATGAAGGAGGATCTCAATGAAATATGGTAATTGATCTAAATTAAATTTTTTCTTTACTCGAGGACAAGCAAAGCTTAATTTGAGGGGTGTGATAAGTACCATAAATTCATCAATAAAAGTATTAATTTATCAATTAATTCATATTAATTAATGATCAATTTATATATATTTTTAAAAAATTAATATTTTTATTAAATAAAAAATAAATAATAAAATAATAATAAATAAAAAATAAAATTTTATAATCAATGGAAAGAGCTCATTTTTCTAATCATAATGAAATAAGTTTGAAATAAAATGGAGCTAAAATGAAGAAGATATGAATTTTTAAAGAAATAAAATAAATAAAAATTAAAAAAAAATTAACATATGGCTCAACCGGCTCAAGCCGCCGTGCCATATCAGTCGGCGCGTCCAAACATGCCGAGCCAAGCTGACAAGCCAGCACACTGAGCCAAGCCGACAATCCAGCATGCCAAGCCAACCATGCAAGCCGACTCAGCCGCGGAAGCCATCAGCTGGTCCATGATCTAGGCATGGACTGCCAGCTCAGTAGAAATTGATGAATTACGGTGCGACACGTGGTGGACCTGGACCCTTAAAGGGTTCGCAGAAAATCTATCACGGCTCACAGGGCATTTTGGTCTTTTCACTCGGTGATAGGAGTGTTAATTGACTGTGGTGTATGGTGCAGTCAGTCCACGCGGTCCATAGAAATAGTAATTGCACGATCAAATGACTGCGGTAGCTTGCGGTCAAGATCAAATGGCTGTGGTTATTTTTGGATTTGATTCAACTTTAGACTTCACATGGATTGCCATCCAATAGCAGCGCATGATCCAGGAGATGATCCAACGGTCCAGAACACTCCCGATGGTAATCAGGACTCCAGATGCACGATCAGTGGCCAGATTTTCTCCATCAATGCACGATCAATGGCCAGAATTTAATTCGACCTGATCTGGGCTGATATGCATCAGATTTTGATGATTTTTGGTCCATTGAATTTTTATTAAATGGCTGGATTTCATCAAACCTACCAAAATTCGTTCAGGACTCTTTTTTACCCAAATTCTATTTGAGTTTCTTTGTATTTTGAAGATTAAAAAGGTTATTAGTCCCACATTGCCTAGAAAAAAATCCTCCACCCCTCCTAGCTTTATAAAAAGGATCCCAGGCCTCTAGAATAGACAGATCTGATGAAAGGGAAGCTAAGGTACAAGATGGAAGCCAAGCTCTGGGTTGAAGATTGCTTCAAAGCTATAGTGCTAAGAAGAAGAGCCAGTCTTCTACGCCATCTCCATGCCTACACTAATCTATGATCTACTTCTAGTTTTTTTTTCTCTTTTTTTTTCTTTAATTTCTTATATTTAAATTCTGAATTTGAGTTTTAATAAAGAAAGCTTTATTATTCTTTTCAATTCGAGCTCTTTAAATTAATTATTCTTTATTACTCTTTAATTTTATTGCAAATAGCCACTAAGATCTAAATAGTGGATCTTAGTACCAAATTTATTTTTACATAATTTAAATTTTATTTTTATTTATAAATCTATTTTCTGACTTTAATTTTCAAAAACCCTTCTTTTCTTTTCTTTTAAAAAATAAAAAAAATAAAAAATCAAAGATTTTAGAATTAAATCATTGCCTCTCTATGGATTCGACCCGACTCACTAATCTCTTCATAATTTTTAATTAATTTAAAAAATAAAAAGTTAAATTTAAACTGATAAACATGGTATTTTAACGACAACATCACGATCTTATCAGTTAGCCCACTTAAGACATCTCAAACTAGGCCTTAAGATCCCTAGAATAAGTTCCTATCCTAGTCCCAAATAGACCATCGCATAACTCTGCCCATGCACTAAGTCAGCTCAGTCTCAGCACTGAGTCGGCTAACCTGAGACTGGATCGACTCAGTTTCAGACTGAGCCAACCTAGTTGCGTACCATGCCTATAGTCCTAAACTTGCATCTTTCTGTTTGGCCTATCCATTGAGATTTAGTCAACTCAATTTCTGACTGAGCTGACTAACCTACAGAAGAAGCCCTTCTCTGCCATCTTCATGCCTTGGCTTTGATTTCTTGCTCCACCTTATGTTCCAGATCTCCGAAGCACCAACCAAGCCCCATAAGATCCTCAACATGGGGACCTCAAGCCCATGGAAGTCTATACACCATCTTCACCCTAGAACAACTCCTGTCCTAGCCCTAGGACCACACCTGATCTAGTCTTTTTGGAGTCAACACCCTGACTCCTCCTGTGATCTTCCTAGGCTTGGGAGCCCCACACCATCTATAGTTCCTAAGTGGATATCTTGAGAAAAATATCTATATAAAATAGCTTCTTGGTTTCACATTCAGTGATAGTGATCATAAGGTCTGCAACTGCAAAGGTCCATCTATGGACTCAAGCAAGCATCTCAAAGCTAGAATGCTCATTTCAATGATGTAATCAAATTATTTAGTTTCATCAAGAATGAGCAGAACCTTGTGTATTCAAGAAGGTCAGTGGGAGCGTTGTTTTCTTTCTCATATTATACATGGATGGCATCCTCCTGATAGAAAATGGTATTCCTATGTTGACCTCAATCAAAGTATAGTTGTCTAAGGAGTTTTGTATGAAAGATCTAGGAGAAACATCCTTCATTTTGGAGATTAAGGTCTAAGGGATAGATTAAAGAGGATGCTGGGTCTCTCATAGAAGATGTACATAGAGGAGGTGCTGAAGAGATTTACAATGAAGAACTCCAAGAGGAGACTAGTGCCCTTCAGACATGGAATTCATCTCTCTAAAAAGATGTGCCCAATACACTTGAAGAGATTGAATGCATAAGCAAGATCCCTTATGCTTTGGCTATAGGAAGCCTCATGTACGCCATACTATGTGCATGACCTGATATCGCACATGCTGTGAGTGTCACAAGCAGGTATCAGTCGAATACAGGTAAGCAGCACTAGACTTCTATAAAATATATCTTTAAGTACTTGAGAATGACTAAGAATATGTTTTTGATCTTTGGTAATGGAGAACTCCGATCCAAGGGTATACAAACTCAAACTTTATGTCTGACATAGTGATCGAAACTCAACATCTGAAAGTATGCTCCTGTGCAATGGTGGTGCTATAAGTTGGAAGAGTTCCAAGCAGACCATGCTAGCAGATTCCACCATGGAAGTAGAGTATATTGCTATCTTGGAAATTACAAGAAAAATATTCTAGTTCAAGAAGTTCATTGTAGAGCTCGAAGTGATGCCATCATATGCCATCCCAATATACTATGATAATAATGGCACCATAGCTCTAGTTAAGGAGCTGAGATCTCACCAAAAGTCCAAGCACATCGAGCGGCGATTCCATCTCATCCACGATTATCTTGAGAAGGAATACATTGAGGTCAAGAGAGTCAACACCGTAGATAATATGGCTGACCCACTAACGAAGTCTTTAAACCAGCAGAAGATTAAAACCCATCTTAAGAAGATAGAAGTTAGATTTATAGTCAATTGGCTTTAGGTTAAGTGGGAGTTTGTTAGATGTGTGTCCTTGAAGTCAGATTGGCCGACACTTGTAAAATACTTTTTAAGAGCATTTTTATAATTTTGATATAAAATTAATAAAAGAATTATTTTTTCTATCATATTATATATTAAAGTATCTATGATACATCCATTAAGTTAACGGGCATGATAATACATATTCTCAAAAGTTAAAAATTTAAGGCATGTATTATTATAATTAACTCATAAACTGCTCTCGATCGTAGGATCATCATGAGGATGATGATCGATCTGAAAGATTAATGTACGATCGCTTTCTTAGGATATATGAGTCTTAAGTCTATGGTGTGAAGACACCAGAGTGAGAGTATAAGTACTTATTAAGAATAAGGACACTAAGCATGACCACCTCAAGCAGTATAAGAGAATCTACCTTCTCGTCGATGACTAGCTCGATGCTACAATTATGTATCTAGTTCTTTGACTTGAGGTGCATCAATAATTTACCTTGAGTGTGTTATAGTTTGACTACACCATTACTCGATCTCCTAGCCATTCAAAATCCTGAGGTATATGTTGGCTATAGCATGTTCATTATAGGAATTGAATTGCACCAATAGGAGATCTATCGATCTCGATAGAGGAAGAGTAGTCCTATGATGATCATGAGATCGAGTTCTTAAGCCAATGGCCATTGCAGTATGAATATAATAGAAAGGAATTTCTATTAGAATTTTATATCGGACTCGAATCAAATGATTTATTCATATGACAGGTATAGGATCTGACGAGTTTACCTTGATCTTGATTCTATCAGGGCTTATAATAGAAGAATCCAATCACATAGTTTGCTACATCGAGAGGTTTGTATTCGATTCTGATGGGTTGCCATTACATACTGCTAGATATTACTGGTGGATTTTGGAATCAATTAAAATTATCTTGATGATCGACGATTCTAATTGGATGAATCAAAAGAGTTCTGATCCATCAAAAAGTATTTTGATGATATCGATGACGGAGATCGTAATATATCTCATTACTATACAAAAGTGAATCTAACTGGATCACACAAATAAAGCTTTGGATCTGGATATCATCAATTAGGCTAACTTGGTTTGATTGATTTGGATTAGATCAAATCAGGTTCAAGAAAATTATGCTAGCACACGATTGGACCTACCTTTCTCCTTCTATAGACTTTCTGGTTGGTCTGGACTTAGTTAAATTTAATTTGACTTGTCCAGGTACCTTATCTAGCCTTGTCCTGATCAGAACGAAGCATGTCTTGATGAGATCAGGGCTTGTCCTAACTAGATCAAGGTTTGTCCTAAAACCATTGATGGGGACACTACCTTCATCAGAGCAGATCATTGCCGCCACCTTCATCTGAGGAGCACTAGCAGATCATAGCCTCCACTTTCATCCAAGGAGCTTCAGCAGATTATGTCCATCATCTTCATCAACACCTTATTTATATTTAGTTTGATTATTATTTATCTACATGGTTTAGTCTTATGTATTGGGTTTGATCATCGATTGAGTTGTTTTGAGTCATGAGTCATGTAGTAGAGTCTTGATTTAATCTTATGTATTTGGCTTGATCATCGATTGAGTTAATTTGAATCATGAGTCATGTGGTAGAATCTAATGTACTTGGGTCCTATGAGTTTTAGTCATAAGAGTGTTGTCCCCTTCCTTTTTTTTATCAGAATTTTACGTACACCAAGAAAAGATTTATTTCACATATGCATCCTGGGGTATGATCTTTAGAGCAAATTAGGAAGTTTGTTAGGCATCCTCCCTCTTTTTATTTCCATCGGTCTTTTGGTTGTACGTAGATTATTTTGGAAATAAGAAAACTTTAGTGCATCTCTCCCTTCTCCATGCTCTTCCTTCTCCTTCTTCCTCCCTCCTCTCCTTCCCTATCTCTTCTTCCATATCCTCTAATCCCTACCCTAGTATCAACGCCTTTCCCTTGAAGATAAAAAAAACCAAAGCAATCAATTTCTCCTACGGGCTTGCAAACTAGATCTAAAGATGAGGCAATCTCGTTCGACATCGAACCCCCACAAGTCCCTACAAATCCTACTAGATCAGTCTCTTCCTCTAGATTGTGCAAAATCGCGTGCTAGGTGAGGTTTTTCCTTTCGAGAAAGTTCTAACAAATCATTATTAACTACACAAGGGCCTATTCTTTATTTGAACAATCTAGGAATCATGAGGAGGAGAGCCCTAATCTAAAAAAGAGGTGGTTCCTTAATGACCTCCAATCCAACTAGAGTAGAACTCTGATGGTGCGTGCTGAGTTTTCTTTCCTAGTTTAATTTTAATCTTGGTAAAATAACTTCTGCATAATTTCTACACTTGCTATAGTTTCTGTATTTGTTTAATTTTAATTGCTTATGGTGATTCTTCGAACTGATCTAAATATAGGATTGCATGCATCTTAGATCTAGGGTTTATTGCTCATCCCACATCAAGTTCTAGGGTTAAGTAATGAAAGGGTAAAATGAGATGAGGAGGAGAGGGCTCAGGTTTAAAAATGAGATTTTTGACCATGAGTTGACTCCAGCGAGAGTTGACTTTCCACTTAAGCATGAGTCAACTTTCGACTTTCCACTTAAGCATGAGTCGACTCTAGATTAAGTCATGTGAAATTTTAATTTTCCATAAAAAGAGAATAGATATATTTGATTAAGGAATTATTAAAAATTGGGTCACATGAATTAATAGACTTATAAAATATAAAATTTTTGAGAAAGTTTAAAAAAAGGACATGATTTCAAATCAATGAACAAGTTCACTAGATAGAATCCTTAGAGAGCAATAGAGAGACTTCTCAGTCATGTGAGAGCTATTGGTTTAAGAGAATCAAGATTTAGACTTAATCTAAATGATAACACATTCTTAGTTCTCTCATAATCATACTAAATCTTTCTTCATTAAGGGATTTAGTAAAAATATCTACTAATTATTTATCTATACTAATTACAAACTCAAGCATCACATTATTATTTTGCATATGATCTCTTATGAAGTGGTATCTTATTTCAATATATTTGAATCTTGAGTGTTAAATTAAATTTTTAGTTAAATTAATTGCACTAGTATTATCACATCTTATTGAAATTTTATGAAGTTTTATTCTAAAATCTTCAAGTTATTATTTAATCTACAAGATTTGAGCACAACAACTCCCAGCAGCAACATATTCAACTTTAGCTATGGATAATGCTATTGAGTGTTATTTCTTGTTAAACCATGAGATTAGATTAACTTCTAGAAATTAGCAACTGCCACTAGTGCTTTTTCTATCTAATTTATATCCAGCAAAATCAGAATTAGTGTACCTAATTAATTCTAAATATGATAACCTATCATACCATAATCCAGCATTAAGTATGCTAGATAAATATTTAAATATTCTTTTAACAGCTAGAAAATAAGATTCTCTAGGATCTGATTGATATCTTATATACATGCCAATACTAAATATAATATTAGGTCTGCTTACAGTAAGATAAAGTAATAATCCTATCATACCTCTATATAATTTAGTATCAACTTTTTTATCATTTTCATCCTTATCAAGTTTGCAAAAGGGGCTTATAGGTATGCCAATTGGTCTTGAGTTCTCTATTCCAAACTTTCTTAAGATTTTTCTTGTGTACTTTGTTTGGTTGATGAAGATCCTCTCTTCATTTTACTTGATTTGAAGTTCGAGAAAGAAGTTTAGCTCACCCATTAAGCTCATCTTAAACTCTCCTTACATAAGCTCAGCAAACTCTTAGCAAGGTGTTCATTAGCAACATCGAAGATAATATCATCCATAGAAATCTATACAACTAATAAGTTTTTTTTCTTCTCTTTAAAAATAGAATTTTATCAATATTTCCTTTAAAAAATTTATTATCAAGTAAAAATTTGCTTAGTCTTTCATACCATGCTCTAGAGCTTGTTTTAAATCATAGTGCTTTATGTAATTTATAAACATGATTAGAATATGTATGACTTTCAAATCCAGATGGTTATTCTACATACACTTTTTCAATTATGTATCCATTTAAAAACATACTCTTAATATCCATTTGGTATAATTTAAAATTTATAAAGCATGCAAATGTAAGTAGTAGCCTAATTGCTTCCAATCTAGCAATTAGAATAAAAATTTTATCAAAATCAATATCTTCTTCTTAATTATATCCTTTAGCTACTAATCTAGCTTTGTTTCTAGTGATTATTCTATTTTCATCTAGTTTATTTATAAATACCCATTTGGTTCTAATTACTGGATGGTCACTTGATCTATTAACTAGTATCCAAACTCTATTTCTTTTAAATTAAATTAATTCTTTATGCATTACATTTATCCAGTTTGGATCATTTTCAGCTTTTTCTATAGTTTTAGGTTCAATTTGAGATACAAAGACTAGATAATTATTGATATTTCTTAAGGATGCATGAGTTCTTATCCTTTGTGATGGATCACCAATAATTTGGTCTTTAGGGTGGCCAAGTGTATACCTCTATTCCTTTGGTAGACTTTGAATTTGAGTATCATCAAGATTTTCATCTTTAGCTTCAACTTTCTTCTTTTCTTTATTATCTTGAGTTGTTGGCTCTTTCAATATAACTTTTTTCATTCCTTTCTCAATTATTCCTACATCATCATCAAGCATATCTTCTTTTCTAGAAGGTAAGTTGTTAGTTTCATCAAATACTACATGTATAGATTTTTCTATAACTAGGGTGCGTTTGTTGAAAATCCTATATACTTTACTAGAGGTAGAGTATCCTAAGAAGGTGCCTTCATCAGATTTTGTATCGAATTAGCTAAATTATTCTTACCATTATTTAGAACAAAGCATTTGTAATAAAAAATATGAAAGTAGCTAATGTTGGGTTTCCTATTTTCCAAAGTTCATAACAAGTTTTCTTTAATATTGGCCTTGTCAATGATCTATTTAGAACATAACATGCTGTATTAATCGCTTCAGCCAAAAAAATATCTTGAAAGATGGCTTTTACATAACATGATTCGAGCCATTTCCTCTAGGATTCTATTTTTCTTTCAATAATTCCATTTTATTGAGATGTTCTAGGAGCAGAAAAATTATGTTCAATATCCATTTCATTATAAAAAGTTTCAAAATATTGGTTTTCAAACTTCATTTCATGATCACTTCTAATACAAACAATAAAGAAGTTCTTTTCATTTGAAACTTTCTTAAAAAGCTTAGTAAATGCAGAAAAGGCTTCATCTTTTTATGCCAAAAATAAAATCTAAATAAATCTTAAAAAATTATCTATAATTACAAGTCCATATTTCTTACCACCTAGGCTTATAGTCCTAGTTGATCCAAATAAGTCTATATAAAGTTATTCAAGGGTTCTAGAAGTTGAAACATTATTTTTTTATTTTAAAAAGCTTCTAGTTTATTTTTCTAATTAACATGCATCATAAATTTTATTTTTATCAAAGTTAAGTTTTGGCAAACTTTTTACAAGATCCCTTTTAATTATTTTAAAAATTAAATCCATGCTAGCATGCCCTAGTTTATGATACCATAGCCAACTATTTTTATTGATCTTAGTATTCATTGCAACTAAACATTGGCTCCTTTTGATGGAAGAATGATCCAAATTTACTAAATATACATTTCCATGTCTATATCCAATAAGAGAAATGTTATTATTAAAGAGACTAGTAACTATGCATAAAAGTGATTCAAAAATTACTTTTAATCCTTTATCACAAAGTTGATTTATGCTCAATATGTTATGTTTTAAGCCATCTACTAGGAGTACATCATGTATAAAGATAGAAGAAATGATACATAGTTTATCACTTTCGATGATATATCCTTTACCATTATCACCAAAGGTCATAATTCTTCCTTCCTTAGCTTTAAGAGTGATAAAATGCTCCTTATCACCCATCATGTGCCTTGAGCAACCGCTATCTAGATACTATGTTTCTTCTTTCTATCAGCTACAAGATACACCTACAATCATAAACTAATTAAGTGGAGGTTTTAGGTACCGAAGTCATCTTGGATCCTTTAGGGTTAGTAGACATGGTTCCTTTAGAATCCCATACCTTCTTAATGTTTATATTCTTTTTATTTTTTTGAAATTGCAAACCTAAGATTTGTATCCATATATTTCACAACAAAAATAGATTACTTTTTGTGAAGTTAAAGATGAACCATTTACTAAGAAATTTTTTAGAAACTTTTATTTTTTTGAGCTCTAAAACCAATTCCAGCTTTGTCAAAAATAGTTCTTTGATTATGGAGCATCATTTATAGTTTTTTAGAACTTAATGTGAACTTATCAACCATAGATTTATATTTTTCAAGTTCTTTCTTTAAGTTCTAGTTTTCTACAAAAATAAGCGCTTTTTCTTTCAATATTGCCTCCTTTTCTTTGATCATATTTTGATTAATTAATTTCATATTTTTATTTTTCAAGATTAGTTTTTTAAGATCATCATACAAATCATAAAATACTTTTTGTAACTCATCGAATGAAAATTCAAATTGAATATTAGGTATTACCTCATCATCTTGAGCCATAAGATAAAAATTGATCACTTCACGTCCTTCTTCATCTGAACTTGAATCTTTACTATCACTCTAAGTTGCTATCATTGCCTTCTTCTTCACATTCTTAGAGGATTTCTTTAATAAAGGACAATCTATCTTAAAATGACCTGATTTCTTACATTCAAAGCATGTAAGCTGCTCTTTGTCAATATCTTTCTCTCGATCTTTACTAGCTTCACCTTTAAAGAAGGGTCTTCTCTTGAAGTTTGGCATTTTCTTCCTCATAAATCTTCTAAATTTTTTAGTTATAAGAGATATTTCTTCATCATCATCTTCTTCTTTTGCTATAGACTTGAGGGTCATGGTCTTCTTTTTTTTGACTTCATCTTCCTATTGGATCCTGGTACCTCTCTGATACTAATTATTGGAGAGAAGAAGTACAAAGTAGATGGCCGGCACCTAGGGCTTAAAGTTGGAACTAGAGAAAGGATTAGAGAGTTTTTAGAAAGAAAAGCTTAATTGTATTCCACTCTATTATAAAGATACAATACTTGAATTTATATACCCTAGGATTTCTGCTATACCACATGAATCCTAATAAATCCAAACCCCAGCTGAAAAACTTTTCTAGGCTAACCCAATACATGAAAGCACTTACCGAGCCCATGTACATATGTCTCACATGCTCTCATCCCCCTGGATCTGAATTCGACCCATACATGAGTTAGCTCTCTTAAGACCTTATTGGTCCAGCTCTTAAAATCCTAAGATAAAAGCCTATCCTAGACCCAAACAGAAAATTCCATCTAGATCTATTCGCCACCGTCAAGTCGACTCTATCAGGAGTCGAGCTGGCTCGGCTACATTCTACCCAAATCCTATCTTCTATCTACCTGAGATGGTCGGCTCGACTGCACCCTGAGCCAGTTCGATCTTAGCTCAAATCGGCTCGACTGCGTATCCGAGCCAGCTTGCCTATGTGTCAGTCCCTATCTTGGCTGATTCTTCTCCTAGCTTTGGTTCTTTGCTCCATCTTGTGTCCTAGATCTTCGGAGCACCTACCAAGCCCCTCAAAGTCTTCACACCTGAACCTCGAGTCCATGCAGGGCTACATGCCTTCTTTATCTAGGATAACTCCTATCCCAGCCCTAGGACTCACACCCATCCTAATCTTCCAGAGCCAATATCCTGGCTCCTTCTGTGGCCTCCCAAAGCTTAGAAGAACCATATCAAATTCTACAATCTTCACCTTAATGTGTCCAAGCCTTAGCACACCTAACAATGTTCCCCTACACAAATCCACTGTCGATGCACGCCCTGATAGCTACTTCTGCATACCTTTTCACCGCCATTCTTTTTCAACTACTGAGCTTCCTTTGAGGCCTTTGGGATGATCATCTCCACTACTAAAGATGTTGGCTTACTTCTATGCACCATCCTTGGAGTTGTATATGAGCTCAGGTATGGTGCTCTCAAGCCTTGGAAGTAGGTGGAAAGAGAGCAAATGGAATCAACCATTGAAAAGCTTCGATGAATGCTTTAAAAAAGCTGGCTTAGATCCTATTAGAAGAGCTAGCCTAAGCTGTAGAAGAGCCAGCCCAAGCTGAAGATGAGCTAGCTCAAATTCTGAGAGAGCTGGCTCGGGCAGAAGTCCAGAAAGTGTATCAGGCTGATACGCTGGAAGAGCTGCTCGATTCCTGTCAGAGCCAGCTCGAATGGAAGTCGAGCCATCTTGAATCCTGAAAGAGCTAGCCCGAGCAGCAGAATAGAGAGTGGTGATTCAGGCACTCATAGAAGATATCACCATCGAGCCGACCCGATTGCTGACCGAGTTGGCTCGAGTAGTGAATAGAATAGAATGTAGTTTCTATTCTGATCTGGGATTGGGTTTAATCCTAGGGACTTAGAGCCTTGATTTGTATGGTCCTAAGGGGGCTAACCTATAAATTAGACTGGGATTTATCTAATGAGTGTGTGCATGGGAGACATCGGTGTACATGAGCTCGGGGAGTATAACACATTAGGTTGCTAAGAGAGTTTTTTAAGTTGGATCTTATTTGACCAGGTATATATACTCTATACTAAGTTTTATAAACTAAGCATGAAATTAATACAAGCCTTTTCTTCCTAAAATTTCTCTCTTCCTCTTTCATTCTCCCTCTCTTCTCCATGCCTAGGGTTTGCTAGGGTTTCAATAGAATGGCCATCCCTTTTCTTAAATCCTTATTGCTGTTTCCACAATCATCGAGTAGTAAGTATTGTTCCCGACAGACTGGAATTGAGCAGCTATCGATAAAACAACAATTAGTATCAGAGCTAGGTAATGCCAGGACGTTGCGCCAACATTTGGTATTAGAGTCCTATTGTTAGATCTGGTGGAGGAAAGGACAAAGCTTCGCTTGGTGTTATGGTAAGGTGCTGAATAGATTTCTTTGAATACTATTTATTCTCTTTTGTATTTGATTATTGAAATCTGGTTGGGATAGCATCGAGTACCATCAAGACGGACTTTGAAAAGTTTGATGGCAAGGATAACTTCAGTCTTTGGCAGCAAAGGATGAAAGATCTGTTGGTGCAAAATAGAATCAACAAGATCTTGACTCGCGAAAGACCGAAAAAGATTTCTATAAAAGAGTGGGAGGAACTTAAAGAGATAGCCTTCAGTACGATTCATATATACCTCACTGATGAAGTTCTACTGGATATTAACATGGAAACCATATCGAAGGGGCTTTGGTAGAAACTGGAGAACACATATATGGACAAGAACATGACAAATAAGCTATGATCGAAGAAGCAGCTGTACAGTTTGTGGATGCCCGAAGGAGGAGACCTAGTTTCCCACATCTAGAAGTTCAATCAAGTTTGCTTAGATATTATGAACCTTGATGTGAAGATTGATGAGGAAGATGAAGCTCTCCTATTGTTGTGTTCGCTGCCAGCAGCATATGATGGTCTCATTATTACTCTGGTGTATGGAAAGGAGATATTAAATTTTGAGGAAGTAGTTGGAGTTCTCAGATCCGACGAGCAGCGAGAGAGGCTAGTTAGAGAAAATCCTAATTAAGAGGTACTTTCTATGAATAAGAAGCAAGAAAGACTTAAAGAGAGGACTTGAGATAAATCTAAGGATAGATCAAAGTCTTGAGAAAATCAGAAGGCTTGGAAATGCTACAAGTGTCATCAACCTGGTCATATTAGAAGAAATTGTCCACTTTTGAAGAATGAAAAGAGAAAGAGCACTTCTAAGGGTGGATCGACCAGCGGGAGTGGTGCTCTATCATATGAAGATAGTGAAGAAGATATACTGATGGTATTAGATAAAGTAATAGAGTGGGACAACCACTGAACACTGGATTCAACGTGTTCCCGCCATTACACTATAGAACCGATCTAGGGTTTTAGGGTTAGCTTTTGAAATTTTTTCAAAATTACAATGGAAGAGATGAATTAATCATATTAAATTATGAATAATATAATATAAAATTTTAGATATAGAATCCTATTACATGATTAAGGCATGCTATTAAATCAAAAAATAAAATATCAAAAGAACTACATATTAATCATATCAACAGTAGACTACTCTAGATCAGATCTCGACATGTAATAAGAAGATCAGATCATCGTTATCTTTGAATCTCGAGTTTTTTAACTCACTGATCCAGGCCTGAGATGATTACTCTGAGTTGCACACATGTCTGACCTCTATGAGTTGTCCACACGAGCCCTCGATTGTAGATCTGAAGTCCGGTGCTTGAAAATCAGCATAATATGCTAGTACTGTACTGATCCTTCTCCAATGATCGATCTGGATCTTTTTTCCTTCAAGCTTGAACTCTCCAACTTTCTAAAGTTAAGGAAGATAATTCGTGATGCTGAGATACCTCTCAAACACTCATAGAGATGGAGGAATAGGGGTGGAAGAAAAAACCTAGAAGAAGATCCTCTTCTTCTTCTTCTTCTCTCACCAAAGCATCTTAATTGGTGCCTTTACAAAATCCCACGCCCTAGGCTTCTCTCTCAGATTTTTCATGCCCCAAATCAACTCTCTTAGGTGTCTAATACATGAAAAAAATAGATCAAAATTTGTTTTATATAAGGAGATAAAGAGGAATCCTTGACTAGGTCAAAAACCTAATCAAGGGTTATCCAAACAGGGCTAGACTTGGGGTGCCCAACTCTTGGGCGCCCTCTCCTTTATTTTTTGCATGGACTATCAGAGAATATCATGCAAAAAGGCCTCTAAAAGTCATGAAAATTTTGAGGGAAAAAATAGCGATGTGGGTGACACAAAATAGGAAGGAGTTTTAGTTTCTCAAAACTCTATCTCATGGAGTTTAAATCAACTCAAACTCAAAGTAATCATATCAACAGTAGACTACTCTATATCAAATCTAGACATATAATAGGAAGATTAGATCACCCTTATCTTTGAATCTTGAGTTTCTTAACTCGCTGATCTAGGCTTGAGATGGTTGCCCCAATCTGCATACATGTTTAGCCTCTATGAGTTATCCATAGGAGCCCTCGATTGCAGATCTGAAGTTCGTGCCCAAAAATCAGCATAATATGCTAGTACTGTGCTGATCCTTCTCCAACGATCGATCTGAATCTTCTTTCTTTCAAGATTGGACTCTCCAACTTTTTGAAGTTGAGGAAGATGATTCGTGATGCTGAGACACCTCTCAAACACTCACAAAGATGGAGGAATAGGAGTGGAAGAAAAAACCTTGAAGAAAATCCTCTTCTTCTTCTTTCTTCTCTCACCAAAGCACCTTGATTGGTGCCTTTACAAAATCTCACACCCTAGGCTGATCTCTTAGATTTTTTATTACCAAATCACCTCTCTCAAATGTGTAATCCATGAAAAAATTAGGTCAAAATTCATTTTATATAAGGAGATATAGAGGAATCCTTGACTAGGTCAAATACCTAGTCAAGGGTTATCCAAACAGGAGTAGGGTGTCCTCTCCTTTATTTTTTCCATGGACTATCAGGAAATGTCGCACACAAAGACCTCTAAAAGTCATGAAAATTTTGAGAGGAAAAATAGGAATGTGGGCGACACAAAATAGGAAGGAGTTTTGGTTTCTCAAATCTTTATCTTATAGAGTTTAAATCAACTCAAACTCTTCTTTTGACTTGATCACAATATCTAAATACCATATTTGAGATAAAGGAAGCAAGTGGGTGTGCATGAACATCTGAAGAAAAATATTTCAATAAATAAATCCAACAAAAATGGCATGGGGGGCGTTGGGGCTAAGATGGTGCATGAAGATAGGAGTCCTAGTCTCACTAGGACTCCTAGTTTGACTTGGTCCAACTTGATCCTTGGACCAAATTAAATTAGGATTCAATTAACTTAATTAGATTAAGTCTTAGTCCAACTAATAACTTAATTAAATTAGATTAAATTAGATTTAATTTTAATTTAATTTTTTAATCAAATTAGAAATTGGATTGATACAAGTCCTAATTGAACTAGGACTAATTCTTCCTTGCAATTTGCTCATCCAATAAATCAATTGGACTTGATCCAAGCAAGTCCAAATCAAATCTAATTAAATTATATTTAATTAAACTTAATCTCAGCCCTCTAACTTAGTCAAATTAAGTCAATTAGTAATCAAATTGCTAATCGATCCTCCTACAATACTTGCACTAGGTCAAACATTAATCGTATTGAATGTTTAACCCTAGAATAATTCTTAATCGTCAATCAACCATCCGATCAAATTGAGAACTCTTATGTGTGTAATCCCATAGGTCCAAATCTAGGTTGATAGCATAGGAATAAATTTTTATACCAATCGAAGTGACCATCTAGTAATGGTATACGACGGTCGTATAGGTTGAATGTGTAGAACAACATCCTTAGAACCCATGTGGATATAGTTTTTGTATAATTCATCCTCTTGACCAAAATGCTCATAGGACACCTAAGAGTTTAACTGTCAAACTCAATTAGGTCATCCATATTATATTTCAAAATATCAAATCCATCTCATTGATTATCCTGGCCAAGATTTTTGCTATATTGAAATATAATGATGCATCTTCTCCAACTCTTGGAGTGGTCAATCCCATCTTGATTACTCACTGACTTCGCGAGTACTTGACTGTGCCCAAAAATCTTTCATTATTGAATTAAAAATTTAGTTAGTCTGGTACCAAAGTATAGTGAGTTGCTTGTAAGCCACTATGGTGATCTCAAGTCTAAGGAACACTTATATCTATATCCCATCAGAGCAATTCTTGATAATAGAATGCTCTAGAGTTGATCACGTTCAATGATGATGTACCCATACATCTCACTTGTATACCATACCAGTATCTCCATACTTCTTGATTAAGAGGACAACCAACCCATATGGCACACAACGATCTATGCTTGATTAACACTGTCATCCTTATTAACAGCATATCATTTGGTCATGAACAGTTTAAGGACTAATTGATAAATCCTCTCTTTATCAAAGCTAAATAGTCCTAAGAACTTCATCACAATAATAAAGTTTATTAGAAGATTCAAAATGCCAAAAATATATTTTATTTAATAATAAATTAATTGTAATTATAAGATGGCATAACCATCAATAGGCTGATGATTAGTTTTGGGACACGTTTTCCAACATACACTGCACGTCGGGAGTGGTTCTCATCTTATGAAAGATTCAATGGAGGAAGTGTAAGTCTTGGAGATGATCATCGATGTAAAGTTGCTGGTGTTGGTACAATTAGAGTGAGAATGTACGATAGTGTCATACAAATACTCAGTAATATGAAGCATGTACCAAAACTTAAGAAAAACTTGATATCCTTAGGTTACTTGGAAGAACAGGGATATACTTTCAGTTATCAGCCAGCCAGCAGGTGTTTGAGAATTTTCAAGAATGCATTGATGGTGATGAAAGGGAGAAGACTGAGCAACATCCTATACAGGATGGAGGGCTCAATGGTTACAGATAGTGTGGAGATGTCTCTAGCAGTGCAGGAGGAGCAACTAGCCTACAAGCTATGGCATTATTGTATGGGTCACTTGAGTGATAGGGGGCTCATAGAGTTGAGTAGGAGAGATTTCATTCCAGTAGTTAGAAAAGAAGAAGATGACATATGTGAGCCCTGTATCTATGGCAAACAGTATAGAGTTTCATTTTCTAGTAGTACCAAGCAGAGTAAAGGTGTTCTAGAGCTTGTTCATCAGATATATGGGAATCGATACTTATTGCATCTCGAGGTGGAGCGAGATATTTTGTCATCCAGGAAGGTATGGATCTATCTGATGAGGAAAAAATTAGATATTTTTGTCCGATTTAAAATCTGAAGAGCTGAGGTGGAGAAGAAAATAGGGCAGTCAGTGAAGTGTTTGAGGTCTGATAATGGAGAGGAATACACCAGCCTAGCATTTAGGAGATATTATGAAAAAAATGGAATAAAATGCCATTACATAGTAAAGATGACCCTTCAGTAAAATGGTGTCATGGAGAGGATGAATTAGACACTAATAGAGAAGGTCAGAAGCTTGGGTCTGTAGGCATCACTACCCAAATCATTCTGAGGTGATGCTCTTATTTATGCATGTTTTCTAATGAACAAATCTCCCCATAAAAAATTGAATGGAGGACTTCTAGAGGCTGATTAAAGTGGGAAGAAGATAGAGCTTAGCCACCTAAAGGTGTTCGGCTATCCTGCATATGCTTTGATAGAAGAAGCCGACAGAAGCAACACTACTACAAAAAAGGATTACGGTAACGGTTCGTAATCATTACTGTAGTCCAAAAAATCACTGCCATAGGCTATGGCAGTGATTATTTAACCGCTGCTACTGAAACCATCACCGTAGCTCTATGATAGTGAGAATCGCTGTCGTAGCCTAAAAAATCACTGCTATAGCTCACCGTAGCTCTATAGCAGTGGTTATTACAGCGGTTATTTAAACCACCATCATAGATAGCCTATTGCAATGATTTATAAACCGCTGCAATAGATCGACCTATAGCAATGGTTATGTAATCGCTACCATAGGTTATCTATAACAGCAGTTACATAACCGATACCATAGATAATCTATACCAGTGGTTTCTTAACCACTGTCATAGGTCTAATGCAGCAGTTTCTACCATTTGTACTAAAAATCTATGACAACGATTGGCACGGTTATGACAGCAGTTATAAAACCACTACCATAGATCTTGAATAATTAAAAAAATTAAAATTTTTATTTTTTATATATTTTACCTAATAAATATAGATATATAACATGAAAAAATTTAATAAACATAAAAATTATTTTGAAATACTAAAATTTTATTACCAAATAAAATTTATTATAATATTTTTCAAAAAAATCAAATACATCAAAAGTTTCATAAATCTACATCATCGTCGTCGTCACCGAAAGTCGAAGTCAGAGCTGGAGCTGGTGCTGGAGCCAGAGCCAGAGCTGGAGCTAAAGCTGGAATGTGGGCCAACATATCCTTGAAGCTCGTGATTCTAAAATACGTATGGAGCATCGACATCATGTCTCTCATGATGCCCTCCAGATAAGATGTCTGCTCCTCAGCCCAATCTGCCCACATCATAGCATGATCTGCCCGTGCCAATGCCTCCTCAAGCTCCTTCTAGCCGACGACACCGAAAGTCTGTGAGGAGATGCTCGCCTCAGATCAGTAGCTCATCGACGTGTGTCTAGGCCTACATCGGATCCTCCCAAAGTGCTCAGGCTCCAAAACCTGAGATGGATGGTCATGGGGCCCAGTGGTATCCAGGCCCTCGCTTGCGAGCGCATCTAACTGATCCTATAATTATAAATTAAAATAAAATTTTATAAAAAATGCTATAATACTAATCATATATACTAATATATTTAATACTTACAAAAATACGTCCGATCATGACGTTCATCGGTCTGTCCGTCTTATCCGTGCGGCTGGATCGAAAGATCTCACTATGGCTGGACATCACTCCATCTCTCATCAGCTATAACAAAGAATAAATTTATCAAAAAGATGATAAAAATATGAATTTAATTTATCTAGTAAGATTTAGAATTAATTACCTCTCTATACACACAACTGGCCATAGACTCGTAGCCTAGAGTGTGCATATACTCTTAGGCTGCATAGTTCTCCTGATTCTGATGGAAGGTAGCCTAACAAATATTCAAATAAATAATAAATATTTAAAAAATATTTAAATAAAACTTTAAGTATATTAAAAAATTTAAAAGTTAGGAATTTTACCTCGAACTCTTGGCTCCTCTAGTGTCTAACCATCCTCTCCCACTGACTCAAAGGATAGTCCTGTATTTAGGGAACAAGCTCCTTCAGAGTGTCTCGTTGGTGCTCGAGCCATCCTCTGTGGAGCTTGACCTTGTAACCCCGGTACAACTCTCCGATCTTCCTCAGTCGGGCATCTCGAGCCCTCTTATGATCAGGAAAGTCGTACCTTCTCTGCACAAAGTTATCAAAAATTAGTTACAAAATTATTCTAATCAAACATATATAGTGTAAACATATAAAATGCATAAATATAACTAAGATGCACGTACTTACCCATATCTCCTCTCATACCCAATTTTTGATGGCAGCATCCATTAAATGCCGGTCTCTAGGCTCTACAGGAATGATGTCCGACCGCCTCACAAGCACTCCAAAAAAGGAATGTATCTTCCACACGATCTCTCCTACCGACCTCCCCTACGCATCGTAATAGACCATCACCTGATGCTGACAGTTCCACATGTATGCCATATGTGTGGGACCGTGAAATATCTGGCTGGATGATGCACCTGCAATGCAAATACATTATGCAAATATATAAGTATACAAATACTATATAAAAAATAAAGTTGTGCTAATATAATAAAAATGTACACTTAGATGCCTGCGTAGTAGCATGTGTCTCAGATATAGGCAACGGTAGAGGCTCAACTGCTAGTGGAGTAGATGCCGTCGGTGGAGTAGATATCGTCGATGGAGTAGATGCCGACGGTGGAGGTCCTTGAGCAGCCGATGTCAGGTGGACGGAGTATGCTCTGACTACTCCTCCGATGCTGAACTGCGCATAACCCATCGAGGGGCAGGGGTGAAAGCTAGATGGCGTTTTGGTGCCATCGTGACCTACAATGTTAATAAACATTAATTAATATAACATGTTGAACAATAATATTAGTGTAGCATTAATAAATAGTCTCTAATATGTACACTAATCAATTGATGGGTCTATCGTTATGCAATGCAATAAACAAAAGCAACAAGATATAAACATCCAAAAAATGTTATGCAATAAATTCTATAACCTAAATTACATTCATAAAAAATTAAGGATGTGCAATAGTCGTAGATCCGATCTCTTGCGCAAACCTTGGTGTTAATCCAGAAATCTGAAAGAAGAACAAAGTAGATGATGGTGGCACCTTAGGGCTTAAAGTTGGAACCTTAGAGAGACATATCAAATTTTATTCACTCAGAAGCTGAGCTAGCTCCGTGCTTGAGACAACTGGCTCCATATTTGAGACATCCGGCTCGGATCCTCCTCTAGCCAACTTGATTACGGTCCAAGTCGGCTCGGCTGTGTGCCATCCCCTCAATCACTCCCTCTCTTGATCTCTCTCACCAACGATGGTGGCAAGGCCGAACCCCTCCCTCTCAACTTTTTCATCTCTCGATCTTCCTCTCTCCTTCTCTTGATCTCCTTTGCCAGCAAGGCCGGATCCCATTGAAGGGAAAAACCTTATTTCCTGGGTTAGGTTCATTCAGATCTAATTGGATCAAGAGAAATATTTCAAAAATTTTCTTCTAAGATCCTAATCAGATCTGAGACTCTTCAGATCTAATCTTATTGATCTAATAAAATAAAATAAAACAAAAATTAAATTAAATATAATTTAATTATACCTTTATTTTAGGTAATCCAATTATTCTGTGATGATCTTGATATTTGCCTGAGGTTATGGACGTAGCCACGCAAGCACCTAGCTCTACTGGTATCCACTCGAGCAGAATTTAGAGATCATCTTCTTCTCAATCAATCCTCCAAAAATAAGATCTAGATCTAATCTTGAAGGTCTTCAAAAACTCTTTTGAAGAATAACCGTTGTCTCTTACTATAGTGATGCCTTCTTCCTTTCCTATCGCCTTTTGCTTGCTTAAATCGCACCTATCTAATGCCCAAAACCTCTTGGGCATGGAGAGGAGAGAGAGGATCAGAGGGTGGCATGGAGGAGGGAGAATAGCTTTGTGGTGTGGGCTAAAGCAGAAGCTCTCAATTCTAGGCATAAACAGAATTTATATAGATCCTGCTGCACCATGCAGTGCCACATCATCCCGACCAATCATGGTCCTTTGTGCAATCAGATCTAAATCTAATTGGTGGGATGACATCATCTGATCTAATTAGATTAGAGTCCCTCAAAACTCTCCTTGGATGGTGCCAAGACTGGGTCAAACAAGTCTTCTTGGTGCTATCTAGGTTGATTCCCTGAAGCAACTGGAGTCCCATCTGTATGGGACTCCAAACCTTTTCCACATGGGGCGCATGCCTCCCTAGGCATGCACCCCTTGTCTATCTACTTCTTAGCAGGGGGACAAGGGCCAAGATTCTATCCTATGGGTGCATGACATATGGGCAGATGACTAGGTGTCAAAGGTCAATATTTAACCAAAGTCTAAAGACAAGATTTAGTAGGTGATGAAAAATGGTAGGTGTTGTCTCAAATTTATCTCATAAATTAAGACAATCCTTTTCTGACCTGGACAAGCTTCAGTCAAACCAAATAAAGGTTCTTGAGTGAGCCCAAACATATTTGGCTCAGTCGAGATAAGTTTTAATGATTGTTAAAGAAGAACATTAGGCTCAATTGTGTGCTAGCACGATTTTCTTGAATCTAATTGAATCTTATTCAAATCAATTAAATTAGGTTAATCCAATTAATGATATCCAGATCCAAACTCTTATTTATGTGACCTAGTTAGGTTCAGTTCCATATGGTAACAGGATACGTCATGATCTTTATCATCGACATCATCGAAACACCTTCTGATGGATCAGAACTTTTTTGATTCAGGCAACTAGTATGATCGATCATCCAAATCATTCTAATTGCTCCCAATATCCACCAATGACATCTAGTAGCATATGATGGCAACCCATCAGAACTGAAAGCGAACATCTCTATGTAGTTACCTGTGTAATTAAGTTTCTCTATCTTGAGCTCCGATTAGATTAGGGTTAAGGTGATCTCATCAAACCCTAATTTTCATCTTAAGAATTAATCATTCGATTCAAGTCTAATGTGAAAACCCTAATAGAAACTCTTTCTGTTATTTCACTCTGCCATGGCCATGGGCTTATGGACTTGATTCTCAAGATCATCATAGGGCTGCTCTTCTTCTATCGAGGTAGATAGATCCCCTATTGGTGCAATCCATTTTCTACAATGAACATGCTATAGCCAATATACACCTCAGGATTTCGAATGGCTAGGAGACCAAGTTATGGTATAGTCAATCTATAACACCCTCAAGGTGAACTATTGATGCATCTCAGATCAAAGAACCAGGCATACCACTATAGCTTCGAGCCAGTCATTGATGAGAAGGTAGACTTCCTCATGACTGCTCGAGATGGTCATGCTCAGTGCCCTCGTTCTCTAACGAGTATCTGTACTTTCGCTCTAGTGTCTCTACACCATAGACTTAAGACTCATCTATCTTAAATAAGCGATCGTACATCAATCTTTTGGATTAATCACCATCCTCATGATGATCCTACAGTCGGGAGTATTTTATGAGTTAATAATGAAAATTCATGTCTTAAATTTTCAACCCTTGAAAATATGAACTATCTGAAGGAAAAAATTCTATTTCTCGGATCAGGTTCGTTCAGATCTGATTGGATCAAGAGAGATATTTTAAAAAAAATTTTCTAAGATCCTAATTAGATCTAAGACTCTTCAGATCTAATCTTATTGATTTGATAAAAAAAATTAAATTAAATTAAATTATGCCTTTGTTATGGGTAATCCTATTATCCTGTGATGATCCTGATATTTGCCTGAGGTTCTGGATGTAGCCACGCAAGTGCCTGGCCTCTACTGATATCCACTAGGACAGGTTCTGGAGATCTTCTCCTTCTCAGTCTATCCTCCAAAAGTTAGATCTGGATCTAATCTTGAAGGTCTTCAAAATGACTTTTGAAGATCAACCGTTGTCTCTTGCAGCAGTGCTGTCTTCTTCCTTTTCTATCACCTTTCACTTGCTTGGATCGCACAAAACTCATGCCCAAATCCTCTTGGGCATGGAGAGGAAAGAGAGAACTAGAGGGTGGCATGGAAAAGGAGGGAGAGGGGCTATGTGGCATGGGCTAAGGTAGAAGCTCTTTCAAGGTAGGCGCAGATAGGGTTTTTATAGACCCTGCTGTGCCATGCAGTGCCACATCATCCCGACCAATCATGGCCCTTGGTGCAATCAGATCTAAATCTAATTGATTGAATGACATCATCTGATTTAATCAGATTAGAGTCCCTCAAAATCCTCCTTAGATGACACCAAGACTAGGTCAAATAAGACTCTTTAGCACCATCAAGTTTCATTCCCTGAAGCAACTGGAGTCCCATCTGTATGGGACTCCAATCCTTATACACATGGGGTGCACACCTCCCTAGGATGTGCCCTTTGTCTCTCTACCTTTTAATAGAGGGACAAGGGTCAAAGTTCTCTCTTATGGGTACATGATACATGGGCAGATGTCTAAGTATCAAAGGTCAACATTTGACCAAAGTCCAAAGATAAGATTTAGCAGATGATGGAAAATGGCAGGTGTTGTCTTAAATTTATCTCATAAATTAAGACAATCTTTTTCTGACTTGGACAAGCTCTAGTCAGACCAAGTAAAGATTTCTCAGTGAGCCTAAATATATTTGGCTCAGTCGAGACAAGCTTTAATGATTGTTAAAGGAAAACATTAGGCTCAATCGTGTGCTAGCACGATTTCCTTGAACCTAATTGTATCTTATTCAAATCAATTGAACTAGGTTAGTCCAATTGATGATATCCAGATCCAAACCCTTATTTGTGTGACTTAGTTAGGTTCAATTCCATATAGTAATGGGATATGTCACGATCTCTATCATCAACATCATTGAAACACCTTTTGATGGATCAGAACTTTTCTAATTCAGACAACTAGTATGATCGATCATCCAAATCACTCTAATTGCTTCCAAAATCCACTAGTGACATCTAGCAGCATATGGTGGCAACTCATCAGAACTGAAAGTGAACCTCTTGGTGCAGTTATCTATGTGATTAAGTTTCTCTATCTTGAGCCCCAACCGGATTAGGTTTAAGGTGATCTCGTCAAACCCTAATATCCATCATATGAATTAATCATTCCATTCAAGTCCAATGTGAAAACCCTAATAGAAACTCTTTCTATTATTTCACTCTGCCATGGCCATGGACTTATGGACTTGATTCTCATGATCATCTTAGGGCTGCTCCTCATCTACCAAGGTAGATAGATCTCCTATTGGTGCAATCCAATTTCTATAATGAACATGCTATAGCCAACATACACCTCAGGAATCCGAATGGCTAGGAGATCGAGTTATGGTGTAGTCAAACTATAACATCCTCAAGGTGAACTATTGATGCACCTTAGGTCAAAGAATCAGACACACTACTGCAGCTTCGAGCCAATCATCGATGAGAAGGTAGACTTCCTGATAACTGCTCGAGATGGTCACGCTCAGTGCTCTCGTTCTCTAATGAGTACCTATGCTCTCGCTCCGATGTCTCTACACCATAGACTCAAAATTCATCTATCATAAAGAAGCGATCGATAACATCAATCTTCTAGATCAATACTCATCCTCATCGTATGATCCTACCCGTTCGGAGCATTTTATGAGTTAATAATGAAAATTCATGTCTTAAATTTTCAACTCTTGAAAATATGAACTATCATTATCATTAACTCAAGGAATGTATCACAGACACATTCAAATACACACTGCAATAGAAAATAACCTATTTTATTATTTATAGTTAAAATTATAATTTTATCCTTAGAAGTATATTACAAGTGTCAGACAATCTGGCTTCTAGGGCATACATATCTAACAAACTCTCACTTGACCTAAAGTCAATTGGCTACAAATCTAAGTCCCATCTTTTCAATAAGGAATGCGATCTTCTGCTGGCCCAACAATTTTGTCAGTGGATCTACCACATTGTATGCGGAGTTGACTCTCTTGATGTCGACGTAACCTTTTTCGAGGTAATCATGGATGTGGTAGTATCATCGCTTGATGTGCTTGGATTTCTGATGAGACCTTGGCTCCTTAGCAAGGGGTATGGCGCCATTATTATCGTAGTACAGAGGAATAGCATCCGATGGCATTACTCCGATCTCTGCGATGAATTTTTTGTACCAAAATGCCTCCGTTATCAAAAATCAACAACATATCCTTAGTTTTTCTCAAGTACTTAAAGATACATTTCACAGAAGTCCAGTACTCTTTACCTAGATTCGATTGATATCTACTCATGACACTCACAGCATGGGCTATATCAGGTCGTGTACATAATATGGCATACATGAGGCTCCCTATTGCTGAAGCATAAGGGATCTTGCTCATGCATTCAATCTCCTCTGGTGTGTTGGGACACATTTTCTTGAAGAGATGAATGCCATGTCTAAAGGATACTAATCCCCTCTTAGAGTTTTTCATGCTAAACCTCTTTAGCACTTTCTCTATGTACATCTTGTGTGAAAGACCTAGCATCCTATTCGGTCTATCTCTATAGACCATAATTTCTAGAATGAAGGATGCTTCTCCTAGGTTTTTTATGGAAAATTCTTTAGATAACCATATTTTAACTGTGGTCAACATGAAAATATCATTCTCAATAAGAAGGATATCAATCCACGCTAGTCAGTACAAGAAAGATCAATAGCTGCTCTCACTGATCTTTTTTAAAAATTATATGGTCCTTCTCATTTTTATGAAAACTAAATAATTTGATCACATATTTAAAATAAGTATTCCAGCTTTGAGATGCTTGCTTGAGTCCATATATGGACCTTTGCAGCTTGCATACTGAAGGGAAATCCTGATTTCCCGATCCAGATTCGTCTAGATCTGATTAGATCAAGAGATATATTTCAAAATTCTTTCTTGATCTCAATCAGATCTTGATATGTTTCAGATCTTGAATTCTTATTATTTTAACAAATAAAATAAAATAAGATAAATTAATCATAATTCAAATACTTTATATTGTGGTAATCCCTATTACCCTGTATGATGATCCTGATTGCGCGGGAGATTCTGGATCTTAGCCACGGCATAGCGCCTGGCCTTACCAGGTACCCGGGTTGGATCTGGAGAACTCTTTCTCTATACCACTACCCAAAAATCAGATCATCTTCTCTT